>PVJS01011474.1:0-45702 GCA_004027185.1 Glis glis | reverse complement strand
CTCTCTCCCTCTCTCCCTCTCTCTCTCTCCTTAGTGAGGCCCTCCGCAACTTCGTGAGACCCGGTTTCATAATAAAGTATAAAAAATAGGGCAGGGGGTGTAGCGCAGAGATAGAACGCCCCTGCGTTCAATCCCCGGGACCGCAAAAAAAAAAAAAATAATAATAATAATTTTCTCAATATCCTTTCACCTTCAACCTGTTCTGAGTATCTCACATTATATTCTAAAACACCCAAATTATTTCTGGTAGACCTGATTAGCACTGTGGTTTCCCCATGACCTCATTGATGGTCTATTTCGTTCTCACTCTACTGCTCTCATCCATGTGTTTGTTCATTCCAGGACTCAGACTGAGGAGCAGTTTCAATCTGGAGCACATTATTCTTTTGGCAAGATTAAAGAGCAATAGTTCTAATGGAAATGAGCAAAGATGGCTAAAGCTTCTGCTTAGAAGTTGTAATCACATTTCATTGACCAAATTGAGACACATGGTTAAGTCTGACACTGGGGTGGGAAGAATACTCTTACGGGACAACATTAAGGTCACGTGGCAAGGGATAGAGATGCTCAATCTACTCACAGGAGAGAATAAATCATTAAGAATAGTCATATATTCTACTGGAATAGGGAACCAAAGTTTAAAAAAGAAAGTTTGACAAGTGTTGTAGTCAGCATTCTCAGCAATCTTTAAACCTTGTTCAATTTCAGGCAAGCAAAAGTAAGCAATCATCTTATAGAGCAATTTATTCTATAAGATTAAAATTTTCTTACAGAGTAAATTGAGAAGAGAAGAACTTGGGGCAATCACATATTAATAAATCTGAGTAATGAATCTAGTAGTATAGGAATTTGTTGTTGGAGAATGGGAATTCTACATTTAAAATTTTATTAGCTGTAAAATTTCTTGGTAACAATAAGGTCCAAGATATAAGTAGGGAAATGTGGGATTATCTATTTTTAGAAGAATGGAGTAAAACCAAGCCACTTAACCTGCACAGGTATAAACTCAAGGTGGATCAAAGACCTAAAAATTAAACCAGATCTTTTGCAATTACTAGAAGAGAGAATAAGACCAGCACCCCAACATATAGGTACAGGTAGGGACTTCTTCAGTGAAACCCCCAAATCTTAGGAAATTAAAACAAGAATTAATAAATGGGATGACATTAAATTAAAAACTTATGTACAGTAAAGGAAACCATCAAGAATCTAAAGAGAGAGCCTACAAACTGGGAGGATATCTTTGCCAAGCTACTAATCTGATAGAGAACTAATATCTAGAATATACAATGAACTTAAAATCTTATTTCTAAAAAACAACCCAATCAAAAATGAGCAATTGAACCAAATAGATACTTCTCAAAAGAATAAATACAAATGACCAATAAATATATTTTTAAAAATGTCAACATTATTAGAAATCAGGGAAATGCAAATCAAAACTATTCTGATAGCCGGGCATGGTGGCGCACGCTTGTAATCCCAGTACTTTGGGAGGCGGAGACCGGAGGATCTGGGTTCGCGGCCAGCCTCAGCGTGCTCTCTCTCTCTCTCTCTCTCTCTCTCTCTCTCTCTCCCTGTCTCTCTCTCCCTGTCTCTCTCTCTCTCTACTTAGTGAGGCCCTCCGCAACTTCGTGAGACCCGGTTTCAAAATAAAGTATAAAAAAAAAATAGGGCCGGGGGCGTAGCGCAGAGGTAGAACGCCCCTGGGTTCAATCCCCGGTACTGCAAAAAAAAAAAAAAAAAAACTATTCTGAGATTCCATTTAACTCCAGTTAAAATGGCAATTGTCAAGAACGCAAACAATAATGCTGAGAAAGATGTTGGGAAATAGGAATCTTTATACACTGTTGGTGGAACTGCCACTATGGAGGTCAGTGTGGACGTTTCTCAGAAGACTGGGAATGGAACCACCATATGTCCCAGCTATAACACTCCTGGGCAGCTTTCCAGGACCTGAAGTCAGATTATAGAGATACATGCATATCAATGTTTCTAGAAGCTTAATTCACAATAGCCAAATTATGGAACCAGCCTAGGTGTCCATCAACAGTTAGTGAATCACAGAACTGTGGTATATACACACAATGGAATTTTACTCAGCCATAAAGAAGAATAAAATTATGTCATTTGCAAGAAAATGGATGGAACTTGAGAATATTATGCTAAGTGAGATTAGCCATTCTCAGAAAGCAAATAGTTGTATGTTTTCTCTCATATGTGGAAGTTAGAGAAATTGGGTAACAAATGAGACCTCAGATAAAGGAATAGAGACTCCAATGGAGTGATGGAGGGGTGTAGGGGAGTGAGGAGGTGGGACAGAAATGTAACGAAAGTAACAATTCAAATAATGCTATGTACATATATGATATTAGAAATACCAATATAAAGGACATGAACAAGGAATTGGATTGAGTGGGGTGGGACCTGGAAGGAAACACACCAAGTGTTGAGTGCATGTATATTTCTATCACTTTGTACCTCATTATGATGTATAATCACAATGCACCAATAAAAGTATTGAAAATTACTTAGGTTGAAGAAGTTAAGGAATTTCAATTTGAGGCCAAATTAATGAATGAATTTGTATAATGATGACAGAAATGAAGGAAACCGTGACCTAGATAACAAAGCTCTAATAAATTTACTGGACTGTTACATGGGAGTGACAAGGAGTGGTGGAGTGGTTATGCAAGGATTAGAGTTTTAAGCAGGGAGTGATGGCAAACACCTGTAACCCCAGTACCAGGAAGGCTGAAACGGGAGGCTCACATGTTTGTGGATAGCATGCAGTAGTTTAGCAAGATCCTCAGCAACTTAGCAAGGCCCAGTATCAAACTAAAACGAGATAGGAGTATAGAAGCAGAGGCCGGGCATGGTGGCACACGCTTGTAATCCTAGTACTTTGGGAGGCGGAGACCGGAGGAACCGGGTTTGCGGCCAGGCTCAGCGCTCTCTCTCTCTCTCTTTCTCTCTCTCTCTCTCTCTCTCTCTCTCCCTGTCTTTCTCTCTCTCTCTACCTAGTGAGGCCCTCTGCAACTTCATGAGACCCGGTTTCAAAATAAAGTATAAAAGAAAAATGGGGCCGGGGGTGTAGCGCGGAGGTAGAACGCCCCTGGGTTCAATCCCCGGTACCACAAAAAAAAAAAAAAGAAAAGAAAAGAAGTAGAATGTCCCTGGGTTCAATCTCCAACACCATAAATAAATAAATAGTCAGAGATTTAACTAATAATGAAGAAAAATATATGGATATATCACTGGCAAAACTTGTCTTTCATGCATGTGTGGTGTCTTGTGAAATTTGGAGAATGGAAATGATTGAAATTAGCAGAAAGAGCAGTCTTAAGATTTTGGTGAGCAGTCTGCCTCACAGCCTACGGCCACACTTTTATCTTTATAGTATTTTTAGTTTTTTATTAACTTTCTCTGCCAATTCCTTGCATTTTCCCAAAACCTTCTGGCTATGGATTTTAATTTAATGAGACTCTGTTATGGTTTCTTACCTACTAGTGAATAGTATCAGTTACATTTAAGGCTCACTTTCTATATTCCAGAAGGAAAACAAAACAAAATAGAACATTAAATTTATTCTGTTCTATATTTGAATTACTTTACAATTAGTTTCTGTAAACTTTACATAGTTATATTCAAGCTATAAATTTCAATGTCTCACTAAATAATACCTTGAATCTGAACCACATTTAATTATGATTCATGAAAAATATCAATGATTACAACAAAGCACATTCCTTTTCAAAATTAGTTCAGTAAAAATTAACACAATGTAGGAATTATTGAACATATTAGTCATACATTTTTTATATCAAAATTGGTATACAGGATACACTAATTTCCCCTATCCATCTTAATTCTTAGGTGGCATCTTTGGCTCAGTCTAGGAAACAAGTCAACATAAGACAGATTAACAGGAAAAGAGACATAAGTTTTATTAATTTTATATATACACAGGGACTTCATATGAGAGTGGATATCCAAAGAAATGTCACAGTAGAAAGCTTGTATTCATTTTAGAAAAATAATAAATTTGTGAAGATATTACAGGACAAAGGTCTAGGACTAGAAATGTCACTTGAAGATGCAGGGGGAGAGGTGTAGAGTTAGTGAAAGATAAGGCTTACTTTAGTGAGTCTATTTATTTAGATCCATTGCAGCACCAATTCCAATCTCAGGTAATTAGCCTTTATCTTTCTACAGACATAGCGCCCTCCCAAAGGAACCATTAGGTGTCCCCCATGTAGGAAGAGGTAGGTCAGACAGCCCTTCCTCAGCTACAGTTTTTATAATTTTTTTATAATAAATATTCCTAGTTTGCATATTTTGGGAAGCATCATTCTTAACTTTTTCAGTAGTGATAAAATTTCTGCCCCAAGAAGAAAAAAGATAAAAGACATTGTCATATGTCATTAAAAATAGATATTTTTTGAAGAAACTTTTTAAAGGAAATAGGAATTAAAAGTTATTATTAAATAAAAATTAAATTACATTGAATTTGCTCTAATGGTTTTCTCTTATTTTCCCACATGGCCATGTGGCATTACATTAAAGTTTGAGGGAAGAAAAATGAGATTTAAAATCAAATGAAAGAAACCAAAATAAATATTTGTATGTATTTATATTTATCTACATTTACATCTTAGCATATTGATGCTAGGAAACATATTGAAAGGAATGCCTGTTTCATTATATAATGATGGAAGTCAGTATTAATGGGAATATAAGTACACATTATGTGAAAGAATACTCTGAAGGGCTTTTTCTTATGGGATTTTATATTTTGTATAATAGTTTCATAAATTTATCACTTTGAATTAACATATACACTGTTATTTGGTCAAATATAAAATTAAGTGGTGTTGCAAGTCTAATGGGAAACCTGTTAAAGGTAGTAGCCATGACTGAGTTGTTGCTTTTTTTTCTATCCAATGTCAGTGCTCAGTTTTTTTTTTTTATTGCATTTCTACCTACAGATTAAGAAACTAATCATGCCCAACCACTTAGGATACATTTTAAAAATCAATGCGTCATATTTGTAGAGTTAATAAACTCTAGTTTTTTTAAGTGCATTGTTCATACTTGAAAAATATTTTGATGGACTTTATTCTCATTTTCACATCATTAATGAGCTAGGACTCTCTTCAGTGACATTAAGGAAACAAGAAAATAATTGGTGAGGTGATGGTCTGGATTTCTGTATTTTACACAGTTCTATACTGGCCAGAAACTAACTTCAAATCTTAAACATTATCTTAAAAGGTAAAACAAGATTTTCATAGTTTTCTTTTAACAAATCTTCTATTCAAATCCATTTTTCTTTATTCGTTATTTCCAGTTGTTCAGGCTTCTTTTTACACCACCACACAATGGGAAACTGTCCCATTGATTGGCAGAGAATGCACGCTGATGAATACCACTATGCCATACATTATGCAAAAGCCAAGCTGCCTAAAATATCCCTGTAATGTGTTATTGTTCTCTCTGACAAAGAAGTAAAACTAATGGTGAATGCTGCTTGATTTTCACAATATTTAGCAAGGTCATGGCATTTTTTTAACTGTTTCTGATTTTAGATGTTTTTCATCAACAGCACATAAATTGTATTAAAATGTTACCCTATTATATGGAATGACCAAGTAAAAGTTTTAATTAATATTTGGTTGTAGTTGTCCTACCACTGTTCATACTGTGGCCAATATTGTTTAATCTTCTAGATTTTTGGAGCCCTTTGAAAATTGTATTTTTGTTCTATGTATGATGCAATTTTATATATATATATATATGCCCATTATTAGTTACATGAATGTGCTTATAACTGTATGACATTTAAGCAAGTAATTAATGCTAATGCTAAAGAAGTTGTAAAATTGTATTTCTTAAATATTCCACTTAAAATCAATTATGTAAAATGACTCTTGCTGCTATCCAAATAATTTTAGGAAAATCTGGGTTAAACGAATCAGACATTTTATTTGTGGGAGGATCTCCATGCGTACGGACTGCAGTACATATTTATTGTATTGTTCACAGAATGTTGCTGGGGGCCCTGTAGTATCACTGTCTTATAAACAGAGTAGTGCTGCTTTATTCTCCTGTTGCCAATTATAATGCATGCAATTCCTTATACCTTTTTAAATAAATATTATTATGTAATTCAGATTTCAGTAGAGATCTCTTAGTGTCTACTAGTTGTAAGTGAAATTCTTTCATTTATGGTATAAAGTGAATACTAGTCTCAATTTATCCTTATTTAATTGTACCTCTGAAGCAAGTTATTTATATTTCCTAGTTAATTCATTTTATTGCTAACTTTTTATAATCCAGGTTATTTTTCTAGTTGAAGCTGATTTTAAAATTAAAAACTCCTAAATATTATTAACAGTATTTGAAAGCCATAATGTTTACAGAATGAATTTTTAAGTATTTTAAATGCCAACACCTGACTACAGAATGTTATAAATTTAGTTTAGGGTGTGTTGTATAATCCAAGAAATGAATGGAAATAAAATATAACAATTAAGAAAATATGCTTTTCACAACTACAGATCGTCATTTTCTATGACCTGGAAGAAATGTAGGGGTAATTTGACTAAAATAACATTAATGGAAGAAGCATAAAAAAACTCTACATGTTTTCAATAGTAAAGAAAATAGTTGGTGGGCAAGGTGAGGTACGCCTATAATCTGAGTAGTTGGGAGGCTGATAAAGGAGGATTGCAGGTTTGAGACTAGCCTTAGCCAACTAGCAAGACCATGTTTCAAAACAAAAAATAAAAAAGGATGGCGGTGTAGCTCAGAGGTAGAATATTACTGGGTTCAATCCCAAGTAACACCCCCCAAAAAATTGTAAATACTTATATTGATTTCATTAAGTTAAAAATAAAAAAACTGAGGAGTGGGGACAATTTTTTTTTCACGGTACTGGAGATTGAATCCAGGGGCATTCTACCTCTGAGCTACACCCCCAGCCCTATTTTTTAATTCTTTATTTTGAAACAGGGTCTCACTAAGTTGCAGAAGGCCTCACTAAGTAGCTGAGGCTGGCCGCGAACCTGCGATCCTCCTGTTTCAGCCTCCCAAGTACTGGGATTATAAGCGTGCGCCACCACGCCCGGCTAGAACTGGATTTAAGTATTTGTATTTGTGTTTTTCTGAAACTATTTAAATTTAAAAGTAGTTTTACATGAAAATTAATACGTGATTTTCACTTACTTTACTTTTGTGGCTGTCCTGCACATTAAGATAATAATTAATTATAATTTTATAAAACGCTGTCATATTTGCTGCTAGTATGTGATGGGAAGAAGGGACACAGCATGTGACGTGACCTTATTAGTAGGTTTACCCTCATCATTACACATTGATATTTTAATTTTCACATACAACAAATCTGTAATCCATTTGTTTCTAGTAAGGTGCTTTATATTTGGTATCAGATATATAATGAATATACATGATAATCTCAGAGTGGGTTTCGCTTAAAGCATTTGGGAGCATTTGATAAATTATTTCATTTTATGTAATATGAATAATTTTTTAGGAAATTTGGCTAATTGTGGAATCTAACATGTACTTTGTTTTGGAAAATTCAGTCAGCTCTTATATTCACTTATTTTCTTTATCTGTAAAACAGAATTATCTAGATACTTGGTGTAAAATAACTCAGAAACCAAACTAATGTTGATGAATCAAAAAATGGGATTCTTTTCAGGAAGACAAAAATGAAGGAAACTAGTGTTTTTTTTTTTTTACCACTTCTAGGAGCACCAAGTAGGAACTGTGTATCAGAAAACTTTCTGTTTCTCTCTCTCTCTCTCACACTTAGTTACCAATCCCTGCTTTTTGAAGATAAAATGAGTTTATTTATTTATTTATTTATTTATTTATTTATTGTGGTACTGGGGATTGAACTCAGGGGCATTCTACCTCTGAGCTACACCCCCAGCCTTATTTTACTTTTTATTTTGAAAGAGTCTAGCTGGGTTGCTGAGGCTGGCCACAAACCTGTGATCCTCCTGTCTCAGCCTCCAAAATATTAAGTAAAAAAGCTAAATATTAGATAATTTTTCAAGACTCACACCTAGTTGTTAATGAAAAGAACTGAAATCTGGGCCTTCCTGAGTCCAGTCCTCTTCTCAGGTGAATATAACAAGTGAGTGCTTATTTTTCTGTTCATTTAGGATATTCACTGTCATTAGAGAGGGTTTCTGCTATCCCTGAACCTTATTCTGCCAGTGTCATTATTTTAAACTACCTCGTCTTATATTTTGAATGTATTTTGAATCTCAAACTTTTTATTAGCATCAGATTTCTGGCATTTACTTTATGTCAAATTCTTGGCAGAAAAATGGGCCCATGTCTCTCTTGCTTAATATCAAATTACAGAAATTATCTAACGTAAAAAAAATTAAGGGAAGGATAAATTAAATTACAAGTAATGAAATTTTAGTGATGAATGAGAACTAATTAATCATTTGGTTCTGTTCAGGATCCCAAATACTCTTTACTCGTGTGTTCGTGTGTGTGTGTGTGTGTGTGTGTGTGTGTGTGTGTGTGTTACTGGGGATTAAACACAGGGGAATTCTACCTCCTAGCTACACCCCAGCCCGTTTTATATTTTTGTTTTGAAATCGGGTCTTGCTAGGTTGCTGAGACTCTCGCTAAATTGCTGAGGCTGATCTTGTATCTGTGGTCCTCTTGTCCTCCCAAGTACTGGGATTATAGGTCTATGCTATCATGCCCAGCTTCCAAATACTTTTTCGAATCACTAAGGGTTTTTAGTATCACTTAGAGATTTAAAATCACTGATGCCTGAACCCTACACCAAGGTTTTTACGATTTTATTAGATTCCATGTATATTTGATAGTGTCTGTGTTTTATTTATTGTATTTTTTAAGAATCCAGAGAAATTCTAATTATATCCAGGGTCAAGAATTATGAACATATTCTAACTCTTTCATTTTAAAGACAAGGTAATCAAAATACAGACAGTGCTTTTCTGTGGTTCCATAACCGTCTCACTGAGAGAGAGCTAAGACCTGAAACTAGGGCTCTTAATCTTCCTCTAAGGCTCTTTCCACTAATCTCTTAATGGTTGCCATTCTTACAGGAAACTACCTACGTAGAGTTTAGTCAAATTCAGGCAGTTTTCTAAGTGCTTTAAATGTATTAGCTCATTTAATCCTGACAGCAACCTTAGAAAGTGGTATAAATAATGTTATTTCCCATTTTACAGATGAGGATCTGAGGCCCAGAGAGAACTTCCAAGTTGACTTGGCTAGCTCATGCAAAGTTTATCTAACTCTAGACAGTCTGGCTCCAGAGTAATTACTTTTAACCACTGCACTTCAGGGTTTCCAATATTTTTGTTACAATCTGAGTTCTGTTTTATTGTCATATAAGATGTCACATTGTAAGTCATATTTTTGGAAGGTGGTATGTATAATTTAACAAAAAACTTATCGCCATTATTTGGCATATACCATGTAACACTTCTGACTAAATTTATTTTTAACAAATTGCTCATTGTTATTTTAATCTAGCTATAATATAGGCTTTAATCCTCAAAACTATAGTTAAAAATGTTATTATTCCCTTGTTTAAAATGTTAGTATTCATACACTTATGAATGTCAATCTCTGTGTATCTTCTGGTCCTTGAAAGAGTGAGCACAAACAATTGACCACATTAAAAATGCCTGAGTTCCACAGATTAATGATCAAAAAGCCTTCTCTTATTTTCACTAAATTATCACTAAAATTGTTTCAGTCCACAAAACCTTCATGTAATCTGAGGGGGAGCCTAATATATTGACAGTTAATAAATTTGATGACAGGCTAATGAAGAAATGGGATACATAGAACCTAAAGTTACTCTATAAGATGATTTTATTAAAATATGCCTAAAGAATTTATGAAACATTATGAATATTTTAAAATTTTGAACATGACAAATGAGGAAAGAAATAGTAGTTGATTTCATTAATTTGATAATTAATTTTTCATACATGTTTCTTTGTCATGATAAGAAGGATGAATTTAGATTACCTATAATAGTAATTTTTTGTGTGTCCTATGCACTTGGTAATATAAAGTTGTAGAAAGATCAGTGGTTTTCCATCTAAATAGGAATTTTGAAACAAACATTTTAAATGGATAATTTAAACATATAGTTAAAATTGTAATTCATGATCTCAAGACATCATTATTATAGCTGACATATTTTTAATTTAAGGGTATTTAAAACAGACTATTTTTATTTGTTCTTGCATATTCAGGATATATATATATATATATATATAATATTCTATGAAATAGAATATTGTTTTTTGAATGAAAGACAACAGTCAGTTAATATCTATTTTTAATAAAAGTTTTTTGTTGTATTTATAGCAAAGTTAATTTTGCCATTTCTGTTCTATTTGTTAGTGATGTTTAATTTTCAGGCTTTTAAGATATTAATGATTCTTTTGGAGATGTAACCTATAGTCCTCTTATCCAGAGTCATGGAAGTTATCCTCTGGGAAAACAAAGTGAAAAAAATGCTGACCAAATGCCAGTGCTAATTATTGGGGCATGCAGATACCATGTAATTTTTCTAATTTATCATGAAGATGCAAATGAATTTCAGAATTGATTTTATTTTTGATTAAACTCTTTATGCTCATTATTATGTAAATTGATGCCCTTGGGTTCAAAGCAATTTGTCAATACAGTACCACTGAATCCAGCAAAAGAAGCATAGCATGTTGAAGCCAATCTATGCAGATATTATGAATATGGTCATTGCCAATTATCTGGTAGATTTGCCTTATGCATGAAGTCAATCAGAAATTTAAAGATCAAAAGTAAAAGTAAGCTTAGTAAAAAATGTATATATATATTACTGGGGATTGAACCCAGGGGCATTCTGCCTCTGAGCTATACTCCCAACCCTTTTTAGGTTTTAATTTTGAAACAGGGTCTCACCAAAGTGCTGAGAATGGCCTTGAACCAATGATTCTCCTGTCTCAGCTTCCCAAGTACTGGGATTACAGGAATACGCTATACCTGGCTATAATTATAGTTGGAAGTGTTTTTTTCCCTCTGTTTTTAATTTTCTTCTTCTAAATTTTATTTAGTTGGGTGGTAAGGTGATTTATTAAACATATTATTTAAATACCCCATCTATATCAATTTGAATTTTTGTATATAATATATAGAGAGACATGATATATGTGAAGGAAATCATGTATATATAATATTAGAGTAATTTCATAGAAATCAGTTTACCACCACATCACTAGTGGGTGTTCCAAACTGCAGACACTCTGGTAGAGAATTAACCAATGTCAGAGCAGCAAAACACGCAACAGCTCTGTGGAGGGTGGCTCCTCTGTGGGGAAGCAGGGTGGAGGACCCATTAGCTCCCGGAAGCCTCTGGGCCATGAGCAACCTTTAGGACACACATCACTTAGAATATAGCTACTCCATAATCTAGGGCACTGAATCAGTCTCTTAACATCTTTGCAGTCTTCCTGCTCTATTATACTTTCTTTGATTTAACCTATTAACCAACATATTACTCAGAAAATAAAATATTATGAGATACTACTTGAGAAATTTGATTCATTGGAGATAATCAACTTTATTATATTCTTTTTATATTAAGTTTTTAATTTTATTTTAGTCTTTTATTGGTGCATTATAATTATACATCATAGTGAGATTCAAAGTGATACTTCAGCTTTATTATATTCTTAAAAATAATTTTGAATATGGATTAAAATAATTTTATTGCTCTTTTCACTTGTAACTCAGAAGAAAACTCACATTTATTGAAAACTCACTTTATTCCAGGAACTGTACTGAATTTTCACATAGAGAATCTTATTTGCTCTTCGCAATAACACTTTGAGTAAGTCCTATTGTTATTATATAGATGGGGAAGCCAAACACCAGAGAAGTCCTGTAATATATCCAAAGTCATATAAATTAATAAGTTGGAATTTCTGACCATGAATTTAGAGCAGCTCTACCAAGTCATACTAAGGAGTTCTGTGGAACAGCTGGGCCATGAGCAACCTTTAGGACACACATCACTTAGAATATAGCTACTCCATAATCTAGGGCACTGAATCAGTCTCTTAACATCTTTGCAGTCTTCCTGCTCTATTATACTTTCTTTGATTTAACCTATTAACCAACATATTACTCAGAAAATAAAATATTATGAGATACTTACTCATATTTACTGTGGAGTAAAATAGACCTGGATCAAAACTGGTTTGAAACTTGCTAGCTACCAAAACATGAGTGAACACATTAACCTCTCTATGCTTCTGTGTCCTCTCCATTAAAAAGAAAATGGAAATGTACCTTCAAGCGCTATTCTAAGAACTATTACTCTAATTACATGTTTTTACAAAAAAAAGTTTTTCATTCTAATTTTGTGAGCCAGAAACATATTGAAATATTACCAGAAAATTTTAAAGTCTATAAGTTAGAAAATATGATGAGATAAGGGTGCAAATACAAATAAGGAAAAGTTTTGAGAACCACCTAACATAATTTATGTTAAAGTACTTTGTAGTCTTTGAGCAAAGAAACTCTTAATTTTGATATAGATAATCTTATTTTCAATGTTCACTAAGTTGCATTGTTCTTGTGTACCAATAACAAAAAAGGTGATTTGGAAATAACAAATTTAATATTTTTTCAAATTTCTTTCACTTCTATATTTACTACTCTGGGGTGGTATTCTCTATCATCTCTTCTGTATTGTTAGAAGATCCACATCATAAAGCCGGGCATGGTGGCGCACGCTTGTAATCCCAGTACTTTGGGAGGCGGAGACCAGAGGATCCGGGTTCGCGGCCAGCCTCAGCTCTCTCTCTCTCTCTCTCTCTCTCTCTCTCTCTCTCTCTTTGTCTCTCTGTCTCTCTCTCTCTCTCTACTTAGTGAGGCCCTCCGCAACTTCGTGAGACCCGGTCTCAAAATAAAGTATAAAAAATAGGGCCGGGGGCGTAGCGCGGAGGTAGAACGCCCCTGCGTTCAATCCCCGATACCGCAAAAAAAAGAAGATACACATCATATCAGATTTTAAGTATTTTATCATGCATGGGAAGATTCTAAGATCCTACACAACAAAATTAATTTGAATTCACATACATTAATAGTAACAATACAAGAAATGTTTAGTGTCACAAATTTAATTGAAATAGAAAGGTTTTCCAATTTTAAATATTTGAAATTCAATGGTCTTTATTTTGATTTTATATTAAAGTGTTGTTTTAAAAGCTCTTCATATATATATATATATATATATATATATATATATATAAATTATTTATACCACTAAATTAGGTTACAAGTAAGCTCTTACAAAACTGATAGTTTTCAAAAAATATAATCAATACATAACCCAAATTTAAAATCATACTTGTCTTCCTCAGGATTTTTGTCTATTAAACATATGTTTCAATTAACATTTAACAGTTTCAAAACAAATATTCAGCAGAATTAAAGATTCCAATAAACAGTCTATATTTCCTTTTTGTCTGTATACAATCCAATACATTTTCAAACATTTTCTACTTCTAGTTCATGTAAGTTGTGGTATGATGCCTAACAAACTTTTATTAAATCTATAAATATGGTTTGTGAACAAAATCTGATATGAATCACTTTGATCCAAATTAGTGGTTAGAATCATAAGTATGAAAGTTTAGAAAACCTATCTAAATGTAATATGTACAGTTTTTGTCATTCTACACTTTTCTATGTACTTAAAATGTAAACTCAACAGTAAGGAAACAAAAGAAATACTGGATAAAATATAGTTTAAGCCACTCACATGAATTTGTGCACTGAATTTTGAGATAACACCCTAATTTCTTTTGTTTTAAAACTGTTTCTGACCAATTGGATAAGAATATAAAGAATGAAATTTATTATATTCTTTCTGTATATATTGTAACTTTGTAACTGTTAGCCAAACCTAATACACACACACACACACACACACACACACACACACACACACACACACATATATATATATATATATTAGCCAAACCTAACATATATAGATACTTTATTTCCACTCCCATTACTACACTTGTTACTATGCTTTGGAACTGATTTCTTGGTTGCTGTTAGTATTTCTGATTCCAATAAAATGGATTGGAAATCAGACTGTGCTGTCCTATAGAAAACTGAAGATTGTGGAAGTATAGGCAATATAAGAAATATGTAAGGACTACCTTTAGTCCTTATTTTGTCATTCGAAATTTTGAAAATGCACAATGTCCATCATCAAACTCTTCCTCTTTTTCCTAAATGTCACACATCCTGCCTTACATTCACCTGAACCAGAAAAGAGTTTATTCTACCTTCTGCTCTTTCCTTGTATTCTCACATCCCATCAATTAAAATTTTATTTTATTTTGACCTCTTAAATGTATCTCAACTTCAACATCTGTTCTCCATTTTCACTGAAAGGGACTCCAGAAGTTTGAGATGGGTCATGAGCAGCCTGCTTCCAGGGCTCCTCTATCTTTCTACAAATCTTCCCCAAATTGAAGCATCCTGGCTACCCCAACTTACTCTCTTTCCATGCATTAGTCATCCATACAAACTAACACATACACAGGGATGCAAGAGCACATGCATGTGCACACACACACTTACACACACAAGCACACTATGCACATGCACTATTCAGTTCACTGAATGTGCCATGCCCTTTCATGCCTTTATCACTAAACAGTTTTTACTAATTACTTTTTCTACTTTTGGACTATTTGAATCTTTCATTAATGATCTCCTTCCTCAGATGGTTGGAAACTATACACTGTTGTATATTCAAAAGTCAGCACTAAGCAACTTTACCTAAAGCCACTGAGGAGTTTGAGATTACTAAAAAGGGAAAATGGAGCGGGGCATGGTGGCACAGGCTGGTAATCCCAGTAGTTAGGAGGCTGAGATAGGAGGATAGCAGGTTCACTGCCAGTCAGCAATTTAGTGAGGTCCTGCACAACTTAGTGAGACCCTATTTTAAAATAAAAGATAAAATAGAGGTGAGGGCATAGCTCAGAGGTAGAATGTCCCTTGGTTCAATCCCCAGGACCAAGAAAAAAAATTGACATTTTAATACAGGGTTAAGAATTAGAAGGTCAAGAATTAGTAATAATTTGAGAATGATTAGAATAGTATCACAGAGCCAGGCGTGGTGGCACATGCTTGTAATCCCAATACTTTGGGAGGCGGAGACCGGAGGATCCGGGTTCGTGGCCAGCCTCAGCTCTCTCTTTCTCTCTCTCTCTACCTAGTGAAGCCCTCCGCAACTTCGTGAGACCCGGTTTCAAAATAAAGTATAAAAAATAGGGCCGGGGGTGTAACGCGGAGGTAGAACGCCCCTGGGTTCAATCCCCGGTACCGCAAAAAAAAAAAAAAAGAATAGTATCACAGACATGAATGTACAAAGAATCCAAGTATGGTTAGATGGGTTATACAGCCAACTCATTAGCAATAGACCAAAAACAGCCCAAGGTTTGGGAATTTCAGAAGGCAAAACAAGCGATTCAATACAATTTCAAATGACAAAGTGACTTTTTCTAATCCAATTTCCTAACAAGTATCATGCATACATACTGATGATACATATATACATATGATATTGATTATTCATAATACTGATTAATCATGATACATGATTCTGATTAATATTTTAATTTTGATAATTCTGATTAATACTTTGGAACAAATACAATAGATATATTTGTAAATATATCTATATTTCTTCTCTGTAGTCCACAAAAGACCCATCAATTTACCTTGCTCTTCCAAAGTTAAGGAGTTTAAGGGAATAAATAATTGAAGAGATTTATTAAACCTTCATCTAGTGCCATAAATACTGCAGCATTCTGAGTTTCTAGTAAATAAAATATTTATTTTTAAGTACAGAATTCTATGCATTTTTAAAATATGCATTTGATGTCTAAATTAGTATTACACTGTGGTTCCATAGTCATGAAGTTAGAATGAGACTTTATATACTAAATTAATATTTCATTAAGTATAATAGATACTTTCAAAACAAGGTAAATAGAATTATTTAATACCCAGTAGTATAATTGATGACTTCTGCTGCTATGATTCAACAAATTACAAACATCGAAGAATGCCGCCTGCATTTTTAATTAATATGTTTTGCTGACAATTTAAGGAAAGATTTTGAAATCTTGATTTAGCCCTGCAGGCAAAAAAAATCATTTAAAAATTATCCTATGGAAAATTAAATGATTAAAATTCAATGGATGGATTTATTCTGACCTAGCTTGTTAGACTAAGTTCTTATATATTTGTAAATGGGTTTTCAAAAGTGTATAAAAGTGCCGGGCGTGGAGTCACACGCTTGTAATCCCAGTACTTGGGAGGCGGAGACGGGAGGAGCCGGGTTCGAGGCCAGCCTCAGCTACTTAGTGAGGCCTCCGCAACTTCGTGAGACCTGGTTTCAAAATAAAGTATAAAAAATAGGGCTGGGGGTGTAGCTCGGAGGTAAAAAGCCCCTGGGTTCAATCCCCGGTACCGCAAAAAAAAAAAAAAAAAGTGTATAAAAGTACCTGCAAATGAATAACTTTTTTTTCTGATTACAGTTTTTCCCCTGGAATTAGCACTGCTTTGGTAATTACCAAATAGCAAGGTTCTTAGCAAGGAAACCTTCAAGAGTATTGTACCACATCAACAGGAAAATATCAAAACAGCATAAATTTGACAAATCAGGATAGAAATATTTGGGCTGTAAGAAAACAACTGTGACTTCACTGACAAACTTACAGGGGCATTATGAACTAAGTTCCTAAAATAAAATAAAATGGACTGTTTGTTTAAAAAATAAAGATCTATCTTTATCTTTGTTTCAATGTGAATGAAACACACTCCATAAAATTCATTTGATAGAGGCTTCGGATTACTTATGAAACCCCTACTCTTTTCATGGCCAGCCTCAGCTACTTAGTGAGGCCCTCCACAACTTAGTGAGACCCTGTTTCAAAATAAAGAGTAAAAAAATAGGGCTGGGGGTGTAGCTTGGAGGTAGAATGCCCCAGGGTTCAACCCCCAGTACCGCAAAGAAAAAAAAATAAACAAACAAAAGCATATACATTGCCAACCAATTTTCAACAAGACTACCAAGAAGCAGCCATGAAGAATAGTCTCTTCAATACATGTTTCTGAGAAAACTGCACTGGAAATTATTTTTTGTACATCACATCAAAAGCACAGGCAACAAAAGCTTAAATAAACAAGTGGGACTATATGAAATTTAAAAAGCCTAGATAGGGCCAAGGAAACAATAAAAATGAGAAGACATCCTATGCACTTGCAAAATCCATTTACAAACCATATATATGATAAAAAATATCCAAAATGTGTAACTCACAGAACTCAAAGCAAAAACCAAGCAACCCAATTAAAAAATGGGCAAACAAGCTGGGCATGGTGGCACATGCCTGTAATCTCAGTGCTTGGGAGGTTGAGACAAGAGGATCACAACTTCACAACCAGCCTCAACAACTTAGTGAGGCCCTCCACAACTTAGTGGGACCCGATTTCAAAATAAAAATAAATAAATAAATAAATAGGGCTGGGGTTGTAGCTCATAGGTAGTATGCCCTGAGTTCAATCCCCAGTAAAACACACACACACACACACACACACACACACACACACACACACATACCACACAGGGCAAACAACCTGAATATACTTTTTTTCAAAAAAAGACATAAAAATGGCCATCAAGTAGATGAGAAGGTGCTCCAAATCACTAATCATTAGGGAGATACAAATCTAAACTACTCTAAGATACCATCTCATACTTGTTTGGATTGTCATTATCAAAAAAAATAAGATACAAGTGTTGGCAAGGCTGTGGAAAAAAGATGGAAATTTGTACAGGTATTATGGAAAACCATGTAGAGGTTCTTCAAAAGATTAATAATAGTGTTTTTAGTCTTTATATCTCTGGAAAAATAAATTTTTATTTTCTGTTCTTCTTCCTATCTATATTATTTTCTTTCCCAAATTTATCTTCAGTATGAGCTATGGCAAAGT
Source organism: Glis glis (assembly GCA_004027185.1). NCBI lineage: Eukaryota > Metazoa > Chordata > Mammalia > Rodentia > Gliridae > Glis > Glis glis. Next base: position 27,591 of record PVJS01011474.1, on the reverse strand, counting down.
CATAAGTTGGATTTTGTTTGCTAATATATTTTGAAGCCAATTTTTAATACTAAGTTTACAGACTGGCTATCCTGAACATAAATTAATTATTAATAAAACATTCCTAACATTTGATCCAGGAGATTCACTCAAAAGTTACACTGTAAGCCGGGCATGGTGGTACAAGCTTGTAATCCCAGTACTTGAGAGGCTGAAACAGGATGATTGCAGGTTTGCAGCCAGCTTCTGCTACTTAGTGAGGCCCTCCACAACTTAGTGAGACCCTGTTTCAAAATAAAGAATAAAAAATAGGGCTGGGAATGTAGCTCAGAGGTGGAATGCCCCTGGGTTCAATCCCCAGTACCACAAAAAAAAAAAGTTACACTGTGATGGAAGAAGCAATACCAGAGCTACCTTGAATATATCAATATTCAGGTGCACAAATAATTGTGAAAGACATTATTCATTTTTAAATCATTTTTAATTGTGTCTTAATGTGAATATCTGAGAAATATGAAGCAGGAAATATTGTAGAATTGAATAAGTTTTCACAAACATATATGCCTGTTTCATTCTTACAAATAAGATGAACATACAAAATATTTCATCATCCCAGAAAGCAATTTCGTTAATTTCTAAGAAAGTACCAAACTCTTTTCTGAAGTAGCTTTTATCACTTTGAATTGCTATCCGCATACAAGAGAGCTTTGGTTTTTCTACAACCAATCCAAATTTGATGTTATCAGTTGTTTTATTTTAATTACTCTATTGGTATATAATAGTATAATGGTTTTACTTTGCCTTAGAAACTAAGGTTGTTGAGGATGGTTTACGTACTTATAATTTATTTTTTAAATTATAAGTAGTGGTCTAAGGGAAGGGGAAGGGGAAGAATGAAGTTCATCATGAAGAAATACTAATGCTTATTAGAATATATTAGAAACTGAGTTATAATGAACACAGTAAAGCTGGGTGTGGTGGTGCACGCCTATAATTCTAGTACTTGGGAGGCTGAGACAAGAGGTTGCAGGTTTGAGTCCAGCCTCAGCCACTTTGAGAATCCCACAGCAACTTAGTGAGACCCTGTCTCAAAATAAGAAATAAAATAGGACTATGGATGTATCTCAGAGGAAGAATGCCCCTGGGTTTAATTCCTAGTACCATAAATAAAGAAATGAATAAACAAAAACAAACAAACAGTAAAATAATAGTGTAAATTTAATTCAGTGACTAAAAAAATTTTAGAGCCTAAAATGAAACTATTAGAAAAATGTGTTGAAAACATATTAAATAAGTACACATTTCAAAAAGTTAATAAACACCAAATATTATAAAGAATGCAGATGAAATAAAATTATAAGAACAAAGAAGAACATGAACAAATAGCAACAACCATTATAGAGTCAATAGAGTTAAACGTTGATATTAAAAAAACTGATAAAAACGGATCTCTAGAAAATTGACAAAAATAACAAAGAGGAAGACCCAGATAGTCAAGTATCTAATGAAAATGGGACATGAATACATACACAAATAATAATAACAATAATAATAATAATAATAATAATAATAACTACTACTAATACTTAAAAAAACAGCTCAAAATATTGAATATGTAGTTAAAATAGCTTCCATACTGTTACTCAGATTTCTGTTATTTTGACTAAATGTTTGAGAAATCAGCTTCAAAAGGTACAGGTTTATTTTGGCTGCTGGTTTTAGAGGTTTTGGTTCATGACTGTCTGACTGTTGCTTCTGGGCCTGTGGCAAGGCAGAACATCATGATGGGTGCACAGTGGAGCAATGCTGTTCACCTCATAGATACCAGGAAGCAGAGAGAGAGAAAGAGAGAGAGAGAGAGAGAGAGAGAGAGAGAGAGAGAGGAAGGTACATTCATCTTGATCTCCCCTTTGAGGGCACCCCCCAGTGCCTGTCTTCCTTCAACCAGCCCCCCCCCTTAAAGGTTCTAACACCTTCTAATAGTTCCACAGACTGATTACAATTTTTTTTAGTATTTAAGCCTTTAGGGAACATTTAAAATCCAAACTATAGCACATTAATACACATACACACACACACTACACACACACACACACACACACACACATACACACACAAACAATCAGATCCAACATAGCTCTGTTTGTTAGTTAATTTTAGCACTTAAGAATAAATAACTTTAATCTTACATAAACTCTCCCAGAGACAAAAATATTAATATCATATTTTAATGTACTCGTATCTTATTTTATGGTATTAGCATAAAATATAATTAGAAAGTTAAAGGAAAAGAAAAAAACATGTTAACATAAATGTGAAACTTATAAATTATTAGCAAATTGAATCCCTTATATATAAAAAGAGTAATATATTTTGATCTAGGTGATTTCAAAGCACTACCTTAGTATAATATAATTAAAGACAAGCATTCACAATTGATGCAGAAAAAAAGTTCCTGAAAATATTTATTATTTAATAATATTTAAAAAGAGGACTGTGAATACAAAACAATTTGCTTCATATTGTATGGCATATTTCTCCAACACCTACATGAAATATAATGATTAATAATAAACCATGTTAAGCTTTCGCTTCCTACTTAAGAAAGTCATATGTTAATATCATTGTAATCCTACATATGCTACTATGTTGCCAAGTACAAAATAAGTGTTCAAAAAATCAGTTACTTTCCTATATTATCAATGAATGAAAACATTCCGTTTCCTTTTTATATTTTATTGGAGCATTGTAATTATATATCATACTGAGGTATAGAGTGATAGAAATATACATGCACACAACCCTTGGAACATTTCCCTCTGAGTCCCACCCCAAATCATTAAGATTGGCATTGGTAATTTTATATATGTACATAACATTATTTCAACTGTTACCTTATTTACATCTCTATCCCTCCTCCTCCCTCCCTTGCTCCATTGTAGTCTCTGCTCCTCTATCTGAGGCCTCTTTTGTTTCCCAATTTCTCTCTAGTTTCCACATATGAGAGAAAACATACAACTATTTGCTTTCTGAGACTGGCTAATCTCACCTAGCATAATATAAGTTCCATCCATTTTCCTGCAAATGACATAATTTTGTTCTTCTTTATGGCTGAGTAAAATTCCACTGTGTGTATACACCACAGTTTTATAAAACATTTCTTATTTATAAAAATACATAAAATATAGTCAAGCAATTTATATATATTTTAACAAGTGATAGGACAAACTATGTAGAATAACTAAAAACACTTATTGTGAGGAATTAAATGAAACAACAAATGCTGTAAGGGTTTTTCAGGTGTTTAAAGGAAGCGAATGCGGAAACAGTGTGATAGGATTACCTCTGTCAGGTGGAGAAAGTGTTGATATCTGACAGGGCTTTTGAGCAAGGTCTGGAGTCCTGACACTATTTTTTATCTTAACCCAGGAGGTCCTCACATGAGGGGTTGTTTTACGATGATTTGTCAGCCTCTGTATTTATGCTTTATACCTTTTTTCTCTTCCCTGTTATAAAAGTGTTACAAAACCAAAGAAATAGCATGACTGAGAAATTAAAAGTGTACAATCCCCTTAAAAACAAGCTAAGACATGTGATGAAATAAAAACACTTTTCACTGATCATCATCAGTGAAGTAATTCCACTGGGGCATCAATTCTAAATATTAAGTTATTAGGCATCAGTTCTAGATATAAAGTTATTAGGTAAAACAATTTTGGGTTTAATTCTTTTGCAACATATTTTTGGTCAATAATGGAGTACTGAATGCCAATAAATGTATGGCAAATAAATTACTGAATTGTAACAATAGAAATGCGCCAGTACAGTCAGTATTTAAGTGGTTTATTATATTATCAAATAAGCCTCTAAAAGGAAAATTAAAATATTTAAACTTAATAGCACAAGTTACTTCATTTTTTAATTTAGCCTTGTTATTTGCTGAAAAAAGAAAGGAAAAATGAAATAACATATGATATAAATATATATATGAAGATAGATTACCAAGGAATGATAATTGTATTATAAAATATTTATTAACTTTATTTTTCATTTGGTGAGAGAATAAGCACTAAACTTAATTTGACCTAGAAACTAAACATTATAATAGTCCCAACAGCCCTAATTAGTTGGAGAAACTGAACTTTTACCACATAACCTTCAAATCATCTCTTTGAATTTACTCTTCACTTCTAAATCTTGCTGTTTTCCCAAGTGTTTCACATGTCTCATTTCATATTGTTAATGAAACAACTCAATCAACAAGCTGAGCTTGTGCGTGAGCAGATTTAGGCTGAGGCAAAATTAAAAGCCAAGCACTGTCCTATATACATTTTTATTTTCATTAAAAAAGAAACATTTTAGTTTCAAATAGTCCATTCATTATTTGGCATTTAGAGTGATCATATATTAATTACACATATTTCTTCTCCAAAATAATAGATGTATAGGAAATCAGTATTAATAAGTTATATTCTCCTCTCTTGTTTTATAATGTAAGCACTATAACATTGTGTACAATTTAAAGCATAATCTTTTGGAATTATGTGATGAGTCACTTTTCTCTTATATTTCTAAACATTTCTCTTTCCAGATTACTCAGTGTAGTAACACACACACACACACACCCGCGCGCGCGCATGCGCACGCACATTCAAACTTTCAATTGATAAAATGTGAAGTAATCTTTTGATTATTTCTGCTCATTTTATTTCTTGTGATCTAAAATGAACATCTGGGTACTAAAAGTAAAGGTATCATTGGAATCAAAGAACATTAAAGAAACTTCCTATATGTGTCCCTTTCATCACCATCTAGCTTCTCTTTTAAAAAGAAATGGAAAGAGAGAACATCAACCTAATATGCTCCCATATTATAAGGTTCTATATTTTCTGTATTCATTTATTGATGCATGCATTTATCAAGTTTCATTTATTCAGTCATTCACTAATTCATTCATTAATGTATTCATGCATTCAGTAAAGGTTTGCTTATCACTGTGCACCAGTCACTTAGCATAGTCTCAGGTAGAAATAAATTTTCATTTTTGATCCACTGAGTTAATAGATATGACAAAAGTAATTATAGCCTAAATTATACTTTAAACTGCAAATTTTTATTGTAACATGGGATGTTATAGAAATATAGCAAAGGTAAAGATGATTTTACTACTTGAATTGGTTCTTTAAAGTTAAATAAAATTTTTCCAGATAAAGGAAATAGCTGGGTGTGGTGATGCACACCTGTAATCCCAGTACTTGGGAGGCTGAGACAGGAGGATAGCAGGTTCAAAAGTAGCCTCAGAAATTTAGCGAGGCTCTCAGCAATCTAGCTAAAGACCATATTTTCAAATAAGAAATAAAACCAGTCTGGGGGTGTAGCTTGGAGGTAGAATGCCTCTGGGTTCAATCCCCAGTACCAAAACAACAACAACAACAACTAACAAAGGAAATGAATATATTCTATACAAGTTTGGGTTATAATCCTGAAAGACTCGAGCCTGACGGTTACTCATCTTGAAAGTTGAAATCCCAAAGGATTAAAATTCTTTTTTTTGTGTGTGTGTGTGTGTGTGGCGATAACATAAATAATTTTGGAAGTATAAACACTCAAGTATACTAATAGTCACAGGGGAATGAGTTGTGAACAGATGAACAACATTCATAAAAAAGTCTAAAAGCAAAATGTATAAAACATATCACTATTATTAGTAATTGTGTGAAGTGAGCTTTATGGTAGTGGTCATATGAAATATTATAATGAACAATGTCTCGTTTTAATGAAATTGATCAAAAACCACAATGGGCCACCACCACATATGCAGTCTCTCAAAGAGCAGACATCTCAAGACATTGTCTCTCTCACAAATGAAGATGTACAAAAAGAACTCCTCTTCATTTTTTGCAGAAGTTTCAATGTATTTATGTATGTACACAACGCATACACACAAAAAGTCAATGTTGGAACAAGGCACTTTAATGGAGTCAAATTTGCAAAGCACAAGTGTATAAAATAAATTATAATTCTCTGGACATGAGATAAAAATCTGATGAATCAAAATAATGGAAATAATAACAAAAAGAAATGCACACACACAAAAATAAAAAATATTGACATATAAAAAAGTGTACTACAGGGATCGATTATGGGTAATTGCACAGAGGTAGCTCATAAGAGATGACCAACCATTTTATTTTTAAGTCTTGCATTGAAATGAATATCTGCTCTTTTTTTCTGAATTTTTTTATACATGACATTCTTCAGAGAATAAATTCATTTTCTACATGACATTACTTTTTTGGATTTTTTTATGATTTTTATACACTGATGTGAGCATTCTCTATTACATTTTCCCATCTTATGTGCAGTGCTCTATCTATGTTTTTGGGGTAATAGAAATCCATCTGCTTGCATTCCTATACAGACTACTAATTTGATCAGAATACTACTGGTGATTGAACAGCAATAACTTTGCATAAGTGTCTTCTTATTCTACCATACACATATGTAATTTTGAACCTGTCAGTAATTTCCGTCTTCACCATGTAAACACAAGTTTAATTCATTAAAAGCTCTTGGAATTTCACCAGTTGGAAGTAATTTCATTGCAGAAAAATGGTACATTTTAGGCTGCGGTTTTCTTCATGAGCCTATCTTGTAGCCAGTATTCCCACCTGCATTTACCACAGAATGTGTTGGGTTGAGTAAAAAAAAAATCTTTATTGGTAACAACTTGAAATTCACTTGTAGAAATTTTCATTCCATTTAATTCCAAGTCTATCATTATTTGCAGTTCCAATTAAAGTGTTTTCTTCTTCAAAGTCCACCAAATATTCAATATACATTTATAAAATCCTTCAATTTTTCTAGTCATTAATATATAAAAGAACAAACAAGCACTAGAATATTCAGATCCAACAGAGGGGCAAATTGTATGTTTAACAAACAATGGAAACAGTTTTGAAAAAGCCATCCATTAGCTCATTGTTCTATGTTGGATTCATGGTAAATATATCTGTCTTCTTCAATAGTCAAATCCCAGCATGGTGGCGCACACCTGTAATCCCAGTGCTTTGGAGGCTGAGACAGGAGGATCGCAGGTTCTAGGAGAGCCTCAGTAATTTAGCGAGATTTTCAGCAAACTAGAGATATCCTGTTTCAAAATTAAAAAAATAAAATAGGACTGGGGATGTAGCTCCTAGTTCAATCCACAATACCACATACACGCACACACACAAAGATCACTGGCCAAGAATAGTTCGTCATTTAATGGATTTTATAATATTAGCAGGACCACTATATCAGCAAATGATTTTGGTTAAACTTGTAAAATTCTTTTTAGTCTCTGACAAAAGAATTTTTTAAATGCAGGCATGGCATTATTTGTGAAAAGGCAAAAGTAGTACATGATTGAATAATTTGGCAGAGGAGATTTCTTATATTTTTCACCTGCATTTTCACTGGTTCTATGATCAACCTTCTAAGCACTTACTGCATTTGTACTTGGAGAGGTATTGTGGCCTACATATTTTATAACTGTATACCATCCTTTGAAAATTTCTTATTGCTCAGCAGGTGCAATTAAGAATTTTTCTGTTTTTTCAGCACTAATAATAATTACCTCTTATATTTCAGAACTGAGGATTGAATCCAGGGGCATTCTATGTCTGAGCTATACCCCCAGCCCTATTTTTTCTTCTTTATTTTGAAACAGAGTCTCACTAAGCTGCAGAGGGCCTCACTAATTAGCTGAGGCTAGCAGCAAACCTGCCATCCTCCTGTTTTAGCTTCCCAAGTACTGGGATTACAAGTGTGTGGTACCACGCCCAGCTAATAATTACCTCCTAAATATTTATGTATCACCATTAAGTAGCTTTGTACACTTATGCAGCTTTTTTGCAAGAAAATAATTTCACAGATCTCTTCTATTGTATTTTTTTTTGTTGTTGGTACCGGGGATTGAACCCAGGGGCATTCTACTTCCACGCTACACCCCCGGCCCTATTTTTTATTCTTTATTTTGAAACCGGGTCTCACGAAGTTGCGGAGGGCATCAGTAAGTAGAGAGAGAGAGACAGGGAGAGAGAGACAGAGAGACAGAGAGAGAGAGAGCGAGCTCAGGCTGACCATGAACCCGGATCCTCCGGTCTCCGCCTCCCAAAGTACTGGGATTACAAGCATGCGCCACCACGCCCAGTTCTCTTCTATTGTATTTTAATACATGAAGAAGTAATAATATTCAGCTTCCCCAAAACCAAATATGTATTAGTCAGGGTTCTCCAGAAGGCTGACTCAATAGAAAAATTTTTTTGTGTGTGGTACTGGGGATTGAACCCAGGGGCATTCTACCTCTGAGCTCCACCCCCAGCCTGATTTCTTATTATTTATTTTGAAACAGAGTCTCACTAAGTTGTGGAGGGCCTCACAAGTTGCTGAGGCTGGCCACGAACCTGCAATCTTCCTGTCTCTGCCTCCCAAGTACTGGGATTACAAGTGTGCGCCACCACGTCCGGCTCCAATAGAATTTGACTATAGTAAATAAAAGGGTGGGTATTAGTAGAATTGGTTTATGTGACAATGGCAGCTGAGAAGGTCCACAAAAATCCATTTGCAAGCTAGAGACCAAGGGATGTCAATAGCATGACTCAGTCCAACTCCAAAGGCCTAAGAACCAGGAAAACCAATGGCGTGACTCTGGAATACTGAAGTCTGGGGGTTCAGGGGTGGGGATCCTCTAGTGTATGTTCAAGACAGCAGAAAAATTCTTTGTCTCATCTCTCGGACAGAGACCAGTTCACTTCTGGTATTTGTTCTCTTCAGCTGCACCCTCTTCCTTGGATGATGGCTGCCTGCACTAAGGGCTAATCTTCCCCAACTAGTCCACTCAAACTCACACACTAACTTCCTCTGGAAACTCCCTCACACACATGCCCTAAAGCATGTTTTACCAGGTGTCTAAGTGTTTGATCTACCTAACAAGATGCAACTCTCCTGAACACAACTAAAAATGCACTGATTGCTTCACAAGAATTGGCTTTCAACATGTATTATATCACTTTGTTTATAAATGGAGACTAGATTTTTAGGATATCACCTTTCAGCAACATCCAAGATCATGGCATTGTGATTTGGAATTGTGTCTTTTAAGATATGATAAGCATCATTTCTATTCAGTGAGAACAAGACGCAAAGAAGAAAGGCATGGGGAGTAGGAGTCCAGTATATTTAGAAACTACAAAGAAGTTTGGGGTGAAGTCACCAAAGCTTTTAACACTGGAAAATTACAACAATCCACAACCATATCACTTAGACAAATAATAACACCAAACTGAGATAAAACTGCAAGGAAGTCCAAAAATATTGTTTTTCTCTACAGTGATCACATAAATATTTTTTGAGGTATATAATTTTTCTTATAAAAATTTTGACTTCCCTGCTTTGATTTTTTTTTAGGATCAAACTAAACATAACATTCCTGACACTAAATTCAGATATTTTTAGACATAATTATGGAAAAGTTTTCTATAAAATTTATCAAATAATTTTACCTATATGTCAGGAAAGTTTTACTTTTTTTAGGAAAGGTTAATTTTTAGTTCCAGTAAGCAGCATAATTGTACACTAGCAAGAACTCACATGAAATGCATAATTAATCTAATTTATACAGTTTTCTTTCTGTACCTAAAACCAATGGTCTGTCATTTATGTATTAGAAACCACAAAGGAATTGCTTTGGCTTAATGTGTTTACTCATATTTGGACATAAAGTAGAATAAGAACTTGATATTTCTGCTCCTGTTTCTTTTGTCCTCATTTGAACAGAAAGAAAAATAGATTCGTATATATTGTAAACATAATGCATTTATCAAAAATTCAGTGGATACTAGGAGATTTGATAGATATATACATATGTTTTTCTCATTTTAAAAGATAATTTTATTTATATACTGTAATTATACATCATAATGAGGTTCGATGTAATGCAAACATGCATGCACACAGCATTTACTGTGATTTCCTCTGCATTGCACCCCACTCATGGTTGTGAGATTGGTAGTTACACCTTCATATATGACATAGCATTCTTTGAATATTTGAACCATTTCCTTCATCATGCTCTCTTTTTACCCTTCCCACCTCCCTCCCCCCAATTCTCTTCCTCTATTCTACAAGTCTGTATCCTCATTTATCTGAAGTTCTTTTTGTTTCCTATTTTCTCTCTATCTTGCACATATTGATGAATATATATTTTTAAGTATATATCTCAAAACTTCACAATTTTTCATTATCAAATGTGTATATACAGACATATCGGTTTGAGAGGATACATTAATATCATGAACATAGTGAATGTATAAGAAACAAAGACATCTTGATGGAAATATATATAAGCCCATTCAGACAAAGCATTATGTCAGGTAACTAAGCATCTTCCATTCTTGACTTTGAAATTTTCAAGAACATAAATACATGGAATATGCTTTTGGTATTCTTACTTAAAATAAATTGAGATGAGCTGGGGATGTGGGTCAGTGCCAGAGCACTTGCCTGACATACACACTGCCCTGAGTCCAATCTAAGTACAAAAACAATAATAAATAAATAAATAAATGAAAAAAGCCAAGAAAGGAAAGGAAAAGAAAAAGTTACTTGACCGTAGTTATTGAATTGGAAAACACTGATTTTCCTAAGAAGAAAAATCAATCAGATTTACAAGTAACAACTATATTATACACAACCTTTCAGATGCCTGAATACAATGATCTGTTGCTTGACTAGAAGGGATGGAAATTTTAGCAAATATGGTCTATGCTGTATACACGTAGGACAGATAAACTATAAAAAGGAAAGAAAATCAAATGTCTGTTTTCCAATTATTTTTCTCTTATTGGAGTCCTCTCCCTTGGAGTTAAAGAAAAAAGTAGGACTTGCCTGTCCACTGTATCCTATCACCCCCATGTGTTACTACTCAAAACCCAATTATGACAGTACTGATTGAATACATAAGCACTGAAGCTTGAACTTTTTTTTTTTTTTTGCGGTACCGGGGATTGAACGCAGGGGCGTTCTACCTCCGTGCTACGCCCCCGGCCCTATTTTTTATACTTTATTTTGAAACCAGGTCTCACGAAGTTGTGGAGGGCCTCCCTAGGTAGAGAGAGAGAGAGAGAGACAGGGAGAGAAAGAGCGAGAGCTGAGGCTGGCTGCGAACCCGGATCCTCCGGTTTCCGACTCCCAAAGTACTGGGATTACAAGCGTGCGCCACCACGCCCGGCTTGAAGCTTGAACTTCTGATCTTGAATCAATCTTTAAATCTTAGAAATAAGGGGGGAATGTCTCTTTCCACAATGACACACATACACACTAAAAAGTATAGATTAACATTTCTAAAATCTAATATCCAATTATGAATTATTGTAAACTAACATGAGCTATGTTTTCAGCTCTTTTCAAATCCAGGCTCTTAAGAGGCACAGAGTGTTTCTACTGTTAGCTGCTTCACTGTGCCTTGTGGAAGATGATCTCAACCTTTCTTGCTAGCATCATGTAGAAGACATGGCAAGATATTGTGAATCTTATAATAATCATCCAGTTCTTTCCAGTCAGAAAGTTTGTTCATGCAGATTTTCAAATGATCAGTGTGAAATCCTTGGAATCTGCTGACATTGATATTCATAATTTTCTAAATGTCTTTTGTTTTCTTAAATATTTCTATCAAATTCCCTTAATAGAAGTTGTCTTGTGACTCTATACTCTAGAGATCACAGGGTGATATCCGCCTTCATATGTTTGTTTTCTTCCTTGTCATTAACTTTCTTAGGTATGTTCATCATCAGCAGGAAGATAGATGACCTTCGATTTTTTGTTGTCATTAGACATACATTTGTTGGACAGAAACTTGTTTTTCTATGCTTCTATCTGGTTACTTTGAAGTATTATTAAACCTGCTTTTATATTTTATTGTTCATAGTTTATTATTTTGGTATAATGCATTCAATAGAAATAGCATCACTAACAATCAAGCAGCCTATTCTTTTATACACAATATTTGAAATAAAGCATTGGACAGATTTGGGATGAACATACTATTTTTGAGTATGATAAGAAGTAGATAAGAAGTATGATAAGGAGTAGAGATAAGAAGTATTACCATGAGGTTAGGTTATGGTGTGTTAAATTCAGTCTGTTCAGAAAATGACCTGAGGCTCAGGCCCATAACCTGATGACTCCATTAAAAGGACAGAGGAAAGGTACAGGAATTTATATCAAAAGTAATAACAGATGAAAAAGTGGAATCATAACTTGGAATCAATCATAACAAAACTAAAAGCAGACAGGAAGAATGTAGATGAAGAAAAGGCAAAATGTGGTAAGAACCCATCAGTACAATGCAATAGTTAACAATGACAAATGTTTTACCCTGTTAAAGGAAAAAAGTAATTGATTAGGAAGCAGAGGTGGTTTAATGAATTTTATGATATGAAACAGAGAAATCACTTAGATAACAATAATTCTATAGTGTTTCTTTTTAAAGAATTTGGATTTGAAGCCGGGCGTAGTGGCATATGCTTGTAATCCCAGTAGTTGGGAGGCTGAGACCGGAGGATTCGGGTTCACGGCCAGCTACTTAGTGAGGCCTCTGCAACATAGTGAGACACTGTTTCAAAATAAAGAATAAAAAATAGGGTTGGGGTGTAGCCCAGAGGTAGAATGTCCCTGGGTTCAATCCTCAGTACCGAAAAAAAAAAAAGAATTTGTGGCTATAATATATTAAATAATAATGGGAAAGCACTAGAGACTGCAAAATTTCTTGTAGAAAAAGGCAATGCCTTTGAGTGTGAATTTGAGTGTGTCTATAAAATATTAAACAATAATAGGAAAGCATTAGAGACTGCAAAAGTAAAAGAAGCAAATATTCTTAAACAGGTGAAGAGACCATGAACCTAAGACACTCATTTACAATTTGGTTTTACAAAAAGAATATGAGTTTTCTTCTTAAAACAGAACAAAATCAGGTTTAAGTGGATAGGAAGACTTATAAAACCCAACTATTTTTTAACTTTGATGATGTTTTGTAGTTGATTAAAAAAAATTCACAAATTATTTTTATACATGTCTTTTGGTTGTCCACACTGACTGGTCATTTGTCAGCCATTTGACTTCCTTTGGCCAAGGGGACATTAGCAAATATGACACTCGCTGAAGAAAGATAAGAGCTGGGCACTGGGTCTTGATGCTCTTCGGATCCTGAGTACCATGATGCAACTGGTCAAGGTGCCCTAGTCTACAGTCTGTCAGGTCCCTCTTGTTCTGGTAGCTAACAACACAGGCATGAGTGTTCCCCAGCTGAGATCAACTGACCAGAAGGACTGCTGGTGCAAATTTCCAGCTTGCAAAATCGAGACCTAAGTAAATGGTTGTTTCAAACTTTAGTTATGCAGCAAAGGCTAAATCACATTAGTATTAAAGTGTGTTCTGAGATGAGATGAGTTGAGATGTAAATGACCTATAATGCCTCATTCCATTTTCATATTCTCTAGATATGCTTACACCATGAGTGGAAAGAAAAATAATAGGAAGACCCTGGCAGTTTGAATATTATTAAATAAGATAGAAACCTGTGAACATTTTAATGGCACAGAGCTACTTCTTGAAAGAAATGCTCTGAAGCCTGCTGTGCAAGTCAAAAATATCATCTGAACATACCTGCTGGCTCCTCTCCATATGGAAGTCATTTACCAAATTGTACTTTTGTTTATAGAGAGGGAATTTCTTTCCCATTTCAATTTGAAGTAGAAAGAGACAAGTGTGTCACAGCACACCTTGATATTAACCTTTGCCAGCAGGTCCAGGTGGAAGAGTCAGACTCTAATTGTGAAGGGCTTTATACTCTTTGAAAGCAGACGGCTCTTTAATCAGAGTCATGAGCACTTAATGAGAAACTCACTTTTTAAAACTTATTTGTCCATATTTTGTTATCTATGAAATGGAATAATACAAGTATTTGCGTCTTAGGAGTCTTAAAAGGAGCTGATACTGTGCATGCAAATGTCTTAGCAGAGTTCCTTATTCCAATAAAGCATTCAACTATAAGTTTTATTTTTCTTGGGGAAGTATTATTGATAAATATTGTACTCCCACATCTAAAAAAAAACAAATGAGCAATTTAAGATATATGTAATCATTATATGTATTTGTTTATGTTATACATAAATTTCTTAATAGTTATGAGATATAACTTGATAAAAATGTTATGATTAATAAAATCAGTTTCAGTTTTCCCTAATTTTGTGCTTTAACCAAATTTCAAAGTTATAGAAAACAGTCATATTTTCTCATCAGTAATTTTCTCTTACCTTTTTCCTAAGGTGATACAATAAAATGGAGTAGTTGTGATGCACTGATAACATTGAGTGTCCAAAGGGAACTAGTGTTACTCAGTCTGAAATTTGGACAATGCTGTTAGATAAGCTATAACTCAGCCAAATGTCTATTTGTCATTTGCTTTATATTGAAGGCACAGACCTATTAGATAATTTCAAAACAGGCCAACAACTTCAGCTTTTGAAATTCAGAGATGTCTGGATGATGGGAGAAACAGATAAAATGAAAATGTAGCTGGTGAACATAGTGTGACGTGAAGTCTTGAAGCTGGCTCACTAGGACTGACTGTGCACATCTCTTCCCACGCCCAGCTTCTAAAGGCTGGGGATTTAGCCTAGTGGTAGAATGCTTGCCGGCATGCACAAGGCTCTGTGTTTGATCCCCAGAACCACACACACACACCCCCAGTTCAGGTTCTATAACATCAACTTAATAGCTTCAAATCATCTGTACTAAAAGTACTTACACCACGAGGATTAGCAAATGCTACAGATCAATCAAGGAAAACTCTTACCCTAGGATAAGTTTTTATTAAACCTTTACAACATCCTACTTAGCATGTTTCAGTTGGAGTACAGTAAAGAAATGTGAATCACTCTAGATATACCAAACCAAAATAATTAAGAATTGAATGCACAGGTAATGAGCAAGCTGAAAATTAGAATCAGCAATGGTGGGGCAGTCCAAAGATTAGCAGTAGCAGGAAGTTCCTGTCACTCTTAGGGGTGAAGAGACACAGGAAGGCAGAGATGTTGCCTGTTACTCAAAATTCAGATCATCTGGTGGCCAGTAGTGTCATCAGGGGCTTCCTGGTAGAGCCGAGATCACAGGAGGGCCTCTCTGTGGAGTCTTGAAACACATAAGAAACTATTTAGGGTGACACCACCAAAAGCAGAGAAAGAACATGAAATGCCTTCTGCCTCACATCCTCTCGCCAGTTTCTTCCATTGGCCAAACCCCGCTCAGAGTCATTTTACAAAGGGACTTTTGATACCCACTTTTACCAGGTGTCAAGGTGTCATCTCTCCCTCTCCACTCCAATCAGAGAAGACTAAACGTACAGTGAGAAATGGACCTGAAAGCAAAAGCAAAAAAAAAAAAATCCTCACAGAACTTCTGAAAGAGAATTGACCTAAAAGGGACACTGAATATACAAAGAGATTCGTGGCTTTATGAACCTCAAAACAGGTGATGTATCAACATGACTATAGTGTGTAGCCTAGCAGAACCATGAGCTGTGAGTGTATATGCACATGTGTACATGAGTGTGAACTGAAATCACTACTTAAACACCTCTTAACAATCCAGTGCCCAAATACCCTTACTATTGAAATACCTCCTTACCACCACCAGTGAGCCTAACCTTAAAGTATTTCCATTTCATGAGACTCAGGGAGCCTCAAACAGCTTTGATAGTATGAATGGAATAAATCAGTAGAAATTTTCGCCTCAGAGAAAAAACTAACCTTTACAGTGCAGGACATATGGGCTTCTGTGTTGTTCAACAAAGACTTTAGAGAGGGGTAGTGCTGGGAAATGATTCAGTGGACTAGAGTCTCATCCAAAGGCAGAGTCCAGCAATGGTGAAGCAATCTGAAAATGAGCGATTGGTGGCAGAGAAGATGGTTTCCTGGGTGTATGATGCCTTTGAGAGTTGCAACAAGTGCCTTTGTTTATGGTAGGGTATGTACACATGGATTCACATTTTACAGAACAGTATTACATTGGGTAGGGATACTAGTAGAAGAGTGGAAGGGATCTGGAGGGGAAGGTAGGGAGGAAAGGGGGGAGACTTGAAGGAAATAGCTCAGATATTGCTAAGTTTACATTTGAAGTTATCAATACCCATCTCAATAACATGTACATGGAGTGGGGTGATATCCAGAGGGGAACACACCAGGGACTATGTGCATGTATGTTACTATCACTCTGAATCTCATTGTAACATATTGCAATGCATCAATAAAAGTATATTTTAAAAGAAAAGCAAAATTTGACTATCGATATTAGTAAAACTTTGTTTTTTCTAAGTGCTAGAGTAGTCTTTAGATAACCAAACTATATTGCAATCATTAAAAAGTAAATCAAGATAGCATATATCTAAAATAAATTGTTTCTAGTCGGGCGTGGTGGCACACGTTTGTAATGCCAGTACTTGGGAGGCAGAGACCGGAGGATCTGGGTTCGCGGTCAGCCTCAGCTACTTAGTGAGGCCCTCTGCAACTTTGTGAGACCCGGTTTCAAAATAAAGAATAAAAATAGGGCCGGGGGTGTACCTCGGAGGTAAAATGCCCCTGGGTTCAATCCCCGGTACCGCAAAAAAAAAAAAAATAAATAAATAAATAAAATAAAATAAAATAAATTGTTTCTTAAACAACTGAATAATTCTGACACTGTTTTGGTTTTAAAATTAAATAGTCCTGAAAAGTGTTCAATGCATATGATATACTTGAAATTTAATAATGCAAATAATTGCTACCCAATTCTCCCACAGATATATACTGTGTACATACACATTCTCATTAGCATTGTCTCTGAAGTTGTAGATACATTTTATAAGATGAACTAACATAAATCTATAAATAAAAATTTAAGATAAACTCAGAGTTATCATCACTGCACAATGCAATTTATATTGTGTTAACAGCTGAAACATGACACACTAATTGTCACATACACTAAAATTTTAAAATGTAACTAACCTTAGAAGGGAAGCAAAGGGCAAGTGTTGTATGCTATTTGTTAGGCAGTGAGAGCCAGATGGTTGGGACTAAACATTTACTCTTGGGTGTTGAATGTGATATCAAGGAATAGGAAAGCAAAAACCCGTGTCTCTCAAAGAACAATCAAGGTTGAATACACCCACAAAAAAAGAAGGCTCAGTCTACTTAAGAGACCTCTTATTACACATTTGTGTTGAGTGCTACAGTAAAATCTTCAGGATTAAATTAACTTCCTAGCTGGGGGAAAAAGGGACAAACAATGAACAAACTTGAAGACAGAAATGGACAGAAATAGCAGAGGTAAACAACATCAAACTTCTCTCAAAAAGTGGTTTAGCTCACCTTTTGAAAAGATAAATGCTTTATTTTTCTTCTCTATATTTGGATCACATTTTATTTTGTTGAAATATGACCCAATTAATCACTAAAGATGGTGCTTAGTTTAAGTTATAATGCCACTGCCTAAATTTGTGCTTCAATATTTATTTTTGTACCTATTTTATCTGATATTTTGTGTCAAGCAGGTTGTCTGAAATAGTTGCTAGTAGAGGTTATTACGGTCTTTCACTCGCTTTTGCTAAAAACTTACTTCTACTTTCACTTTTGGTAAAAACTTTCCATGATATAAATGTAAACATTTCATGATATAAATGAAAATAGGCTCTCAGGAAAATGATTTTCACACAAACTGACATTTTATTTCATTGCTTTGGATTTGTCACTCATACAAGCTACTGACCTGTACCTCTCTGAGTTCTACCATTGACCTAGAGGCCCTTCCTAACATCCAGTTCTGTTCCCATGATGAAATACAATAAAAGGTACCATTTTAAGAACCATTCTTTGCTGGGCATGGTGGCTTACACTTGTAATCCCAGTAGTTGGAGGGCTGAGACAGGAGGATCACAGGTTTGAAAACAGCCTCAGCAATTTAGTTAGGCCCTCACCAACTTAGTGAGACCCTGTTTAAAATATAAAATCTTAGCTTGATTATTATATATTTTATAAATAGTAAGTTATGCTTAGCAGTGTTTTGAAGTGAGTATAATTTCAATTTGGGAAGAGTTTGCTACATATGAAAAAGGAAATATAATTAAGTTATAATCTATACTACTCACCAAGGATGTCATTAGACAAAGCATTTTATATAAAGTGTCATCTTCATATGTCTTTGTAACTAGAAGGCAACACTAAGACCTGGTAAGATGAAATGCAAAGGAAGAAAGAAAGGTTCTTTCCCACCAACCACCTGCAGAACCAATAGAGATGCAGATGAACCAAGTCTCAAATTCCAGGAAAGCCTGGAAATAGCAGGCATATTTAGATGGGTGAATAGGAACCCATGTTAACCATGTTACAGTGTGCAACCAGATGGATGGTTGAATTTTACTCAGCTGTAAGGAAGAACAAAATTAGGTCATTTGCAGTAAAAATTTATGAAACTAGAGAATATTATGCTAAGTGAGGTCAGTCAGGCTCAGAAAGTTAAGGGTTAAATGTTTTCTCTCCTATGTGAAAGCTAGAAAGGAAATAGGAAACAAAAGGGACTTCAGGTAAAGGAGAAGACCAGTAGAAGAGGGGAAGCGAAATTGGGGATGATTGAGGAAGGAAACAGTTCAAATAATGCTATGTCCACGTATGAAGGTATCACCATACATCTCACTAACACATCCCGGGAGTGGAGGAGGAAGGGGTATCTGCAGGGAAACACACCAAATGCCATGTACAAGCATGTTTATATCACCATGAATCTCATTCTGATGTAAAATTATAATGCACAAGCCGGGCGTGGTGGTGCACGCTTGTAATCCCAGTAGTTGGGAGGCTGAGACAGGAGGATCTAGGTTCACGGCCAGCCTCAGCTAAGTAGTGAAGCCCTCCACAACTTAGTGAGACCCTGTTTCAATATAAAGAATAAAAAATAGGGCCGGGGGTGTAGCTCAGAGGTAGAATGCCCCTGGGTTCAATCCCCAGTACTGAAAAAAAAATTATAATGCACCAACCAAAGTATATTTTAGAAAATTAAAACACTCATTTTTTCAGCTGCCAGGAATTTTGAGTGCCAAGTCCTTCTTAGATCACTGCTTCCTGCTGAAGAGTTCTTAGTGCCTTCACTATGGCTAGTCCCCTCTCTGGGATGATTCATTGAACTGGGAATACAAAACCTCTTCCCCCCATCTAAGTTCAGAACAACTCTTAAGGATCATCCCAGTTCAAGGGAAATTTTGGATCAGCTGAAATTTTGTTAGGACTGAGTTGCAGTTCATCTTTTTCTTTGCTCTGTCTCCCCTCCTCCTCTGAAAACACCCCCACCCAGTATACTTTTTGCAAGGTGGCCTTTACCTCAGAGTGAGTTGACTACAGGAACTGACCCAAGTAAGTCAAAGAAAAGGAAGCAGAAAAACTTGTGCCATAGTGCCCAAGGAAAAGAGCTGATTAAAGAAATAATACTCCTCAGTTTTGGGTTTTGAACAAAATCATTTGCTTTGGGCCAGAAATCCATCTCTATTTCTCCAACAAAGCCATTAGTGAAATAATACTTATGAGTGCACTTTTTACTTTGTAAAATGCCAATAATTGCTGATTCTAGTATTACCTGGAAAGAGAAACTTTGGTTTCCAAAAAATGATATTCACTTGTGGGCTACATATATTTCAAAAGTCAGTACATTGCAAGATATTAGCAATATAATTTAGTCTATGTATAGAATAAAACATGTAGTGAAATAATCCCTTAAATACCTTTGAAAAAAGTAATCAATAATCAATTTATTAAGCTGATTATGTGACTATTAAGTAAAGGAAAGTGAGTAACTATCTGGTCTTAGAACATTTATTTAGTTAGTTATTTAATTATTGTGTTACTGGTGATTGAATCTAAGGTTTTTCTACCTCCAAGCTATGCCTCTAGCCCTTTTTATTTTTTATTCTCAAACAAGATCTCACTAAATTGCTGAGGGTTGTGCTGACTTTCTGTGACTGGCCTGACATCTGCAATTCTACTGTCTCATCCTCCCAAGTACTGGGATTACGGGGGTCTGCCACCACACCCGGGTCAGCCTGTGAGAATTTATAGTCTAGGAGATCAGGTATGATTTATTCACACATAATACAAGGCAAATGTTATGAAACAAACAAATGGAGTCAGAGGAAAGAATGGTTCCTTCTAGACATTCCTTCCTAAAGGGGTGCGTAAGAACATTTGTCTATATCAACGTGGGATAGACGACTTAGGAGTATTCTTAGAGCTGGCTTTTTTCTTTTTTAAACTGGTCAACTTTTTTCCTCTTTATTTAACTCCTAAAATACATTTTATCATATTTTCATGTAAAACTGAAATATAATTATTAACATGTAGCATGCCCCATTTGGGCTTAAATGGCATGTCATAAATATAACCCAAGCCGGGCGTGGTGGCACACACTTGTAATCCCAGTACTTTGGGAGGCAGAGACCGGAGGATCCGGGTTCGCGGCCAGCCTCAGCTCTCTCTCTCTCTCTCCCTGTTTCTCTCTCTCCCTCTACTTAGTGAGGCCCTCCGCAACTTCATGAGATCCGGTTTCAAAATAAAGTATAAAAAATAGGGCCAGGGGTGTAGCACGGAGGTAGAACGCCCCTGGGTTCAATCCCCGGTACCACAAAAAAATAAAATAAATAAAAAAATAAAAAATAGAAAAATAAATATAACCTAGGTCAGGATACCACAATAATATATTAATAAACACTTTTATATTATTTATTGCTTATTTTTATAGTTATTTGCCCATACACATAAACACAACACACTTTTATGCCAAATTAAAAGTAGCAACTTAATGAATATTACCTTAATACAGTAAAAGTGTGACAATGGATAAAATATTTTGAAAACTAGTATACATCATTACTGGCACATTAAAAATATCATAGCTGGAATAGAACATGCATAGTCTAGCCCTGTAAATGGCTCCTAAGACACAGACCCAGGAACCCATCCGAAGCAGAACTGACAGCAACCATTCTGAAATTAAGAACAGTAGTAGTTTAATAGCTCACAATAAAACCTCTTTGGAACAAGGCAATTAACCGCTACATCCAATGAAAACTGCCATGGGAATTTAGGTAGGTAAAGTGTAATTAACTAAATTAGAAGTAATGAAAATGCTACACTTAAACAGTAGTAAGATTGTATAGAGATTTGATATACTACAGTGGTTTGTGGTCCATTTGAACTCCTACATACAATTAAAAGACATTTCCTCTAAAAAAGATCAAGGGATTTTTTAATCGGGGAAAACTGCTGCTGCTTGCCAGCTCTTTCCCTAATGAGCTTTAAAATGCCTATATTGTACATGCGCCAATTGGCCCCATTTTGTCTTGAGGCAGGTGGTTGATGCCATCCTCATGTCCCTCCTATCTGGATAATAACAGTGCTGCAGTGGAAAGTCACATTGTCCTTTCAGGTCAGTCCCGGTTCCAAACTCTGACAGCTACTGAATCTCCAGTAGGTCCAAAGAAGATGACATTCAGGTTTGACAGTGAAAGACAAGATATTAAATTAATTCTACCCCTTGGAGTTTTAACTAAGATTAGTAAAATAAACACTTATGGTCTAGTTATTCTTGAAACTAACAATGAAAAATCATTACCGTTTAATTAGTGCCTTTAAGTTTATTTTTGATGAAACCCCTAATAAAAGTACATGAGTTTATGCAGAGGCCATATTATATAATTTGGGCTAAAGTTTTTACTATGTTTACAGGGTTTTAAACATTGAGAATAATTTTATTTAAATTTTTCTCCATTAGCTAAATTGTCAAAATTGTGAGCCATGTAATCATTATAGGTAGAAGAATTTTATCCATTGCTTTTTCCCCCAAAATGCTATTAAAACCACATAATAAACACTGAGTTTGGAGAAATTAATACTGTTTGAATTTTGAGCTATCGTACAAAAGCTCTGTTGCACACTGCACATAACACATCTAACCACAGTGTGTTCCTACAGGAGGCTGTTTGTAGTCAAATTGAACGAACGGTGACCATCCTGAAGGAGCTACAGTAATTCTGTTTCTTTCTTAAGGCAAAATAATGAGTGAGATTTTTATTGCTTAAAATGTATGAAACACATATGGGAAGTAAAACCATAGGAGAATCAACAGATTATTGTTATCTTTTGAGTTTTATTTTAAAAAGACTTTTTTATTTAGGGTCTGTTCGGTTAACCTCCATTTTACATATTTATGTGTATCATACATGTTTTACATTTTACATATATATGTAATATATATATACATATATGTTTTGGTGTTGGGAATTGAACTCAGAGACATTCTACCTCTGAGCTGTATCTCAATCCCTATTTTAGTTTTTATTTTGAAACAGGATCTTGCTAAGTGCCTGAGAGTCTCAATAAGTTGCTGAAACTGGCCTCAAACCTTTTATCCTCCCGTCTCAGCCTCCCACGTACTGGGATTACAGGAGTACACCACCACACCAGGTTAACTGCCATTATATTTCAATCCTGTCTGGTATTTTATAGCAGCAAAATATTCCCCATGCCTAACAATGATAAAACTGCTTTTCAAAGAGAACACCGATCTGCTCCCAGTGATTTCTATCTGAGAATGTCTTTTGTCGTTGCCACTGTTGTTATTGTGTTTAGTGTCTATTTCTTCTCAATTGGATATTAAATACTGGGATTAGACACCTTGTTTTATACTCATTTGTATTGATTCAGTGCTTTAGTAGTGCCTAGAATGTAATACCTGGCATTCAATTAATATTAGTTAAAGAAAAAAGACTTATCCACATTAGCACTCAAAATTGTATTCTACCTTTCTAAAGATCAAGTAATTAATTCATCTTTTATTTCCTAATTGCATTTTCATTTCATTATTTTACTCAAGTGTATTAGCATTGACATTATGATTCATAAAATCATAGTTTTGTGACACTAATAGGAACATATTAAAAGCAATCATAGCATTACTTAAGTTTTTTTTTTCAAAAGTCTACTAACAGGAAAAACAAAGTAGTAACCATTTTTTTAATTTGACATAGATTCAAAGGTAGCTTTCACAGAACTATTTTAAGCATTTGAGAAATGATGACATTTTTTGAATGGCAAAGGTTTTAGAAAATTCCACCCATAATTTTTTTAAAAAGGCAAATATGTTTTTTATTCAAGTAATTTGTCAAATAAAAGAACAAATTTTTAGTTCTATATAAATGTTGCTAATTTAATCCTATACATAAACCCTGTATGTATATGTGTGTATGTGTGCCTGTGTGTATATGCATTCTATGAATACAAGGAACACTTTACAATGTAATACTGAAATGACTGAGATGTAGAAATTAAGTCAGACTCTAGGACCTATTAAATGCTGAAAATTCATAACCAACAAAAAATGAAGGTGGTAGGAGAACCATTTATTACTTTTCTCTGAAAACAATACTTGGGCACACAAGTCAGGTGCTATGGTCTGACAATACTTAAAATTCCAATGAATACATTAGTGCTCAATAAAGTACATTTTACTTCCTTGTGCTTTTTGAACCTTGAAACTTGTACCTATAAAATTAGCAATAAGGGAAAGAATCCTCCAAATTTTCTAGGCCTTGAGAAAGACATATCACTATTGAATCAACTCTTTTCCACACACTCTATAGATAAATAGAAAGGTATAATTTTGCTCTGGTCTGATTTCTATTATGTCATTTGTTATACTCGAATTCCAAGATTTATTACATCTAGTATCCTGCATGTGAGACATTCTATATCCTTTACCATATATAGTGAAAAAGTCAAAAGAAACAATTTTTTGTCAAATTAAGTTGATGCAAAATTTATAATTATGTACTCATGAGGCTCAAAACATGTGACATGGCCATAGGTGATGTCCTATGTTTGATATGGTGGAGAAAAGAACTCGACTCTTTGGGAGTTTTTTGGTCCACAAACTGGTAGAAGCTTTAGAAATTTAATATAATTAAATAGGCAAATGAAAATAACTCTTTCTGTTTTATTTTCAATAGAATTAAGCAAACATAACCTAAATTCCAAAATAGTTAATCATTTTGCATTGAAAACTGCAATGAAAATTACTAAAATATATAGGATATAAGCATAAAATACACATAAAACTTTTACAAATTACAGAAAAGAGTAGCTAACTTACAGAAATATTTTGGAAAGTACACATGTCTGTAAAAATTACTAGGAGTAATATTTATAGAAAAAATACAGGTGATGAAATGAGCATAAAGATTCCAAATTTAAGTAATTTTTGTAAGAACATCACAATTCTATGCCAGTTCTTAATAACATAGTGTCAATAATCAAGTTTTTCTAGTGTATTATCTTGCACAACAGTTCCTAGTAGCTGTTCATACATAAGTTAAAAATATGGTGCTATGAATTAAAAATTGCCGAATAGGCACAGCATGCTAATATTTTCTACACTATTACTTTGCTTGTGTGAAATATGGAGAACTTACTATAGTCTGCTCAAACAGGTAAAAAGTATGGACATGAAAAAACATGAAACCCATATTAATGCATATAATTTGTGCAGATGTATTTATCTCTAAAATTCCTATAACCTACAAATGCAACATTTAAATTATTCATTCTTACAAACATTCAGAACATGGAGCCCTAGTGTACCATTAAGAAAATAAATGCCTCATCTTTGGCATTTTTGAACATAATTTTAAGATCAAATTATTTTATATTCATTGAAAAAATAGTTTCCATTCAGGATTTATCATTAATATGAGTTTCAAAATTTAAAAAATGCTCACTAGCTTTTTTTAATAAAAGACTAATTCATATTTGTTGTTCTTTGATTTTAAAGCTATAGCCCTGCAGAAAATAGATTTTATAAAGTTTATAAATTGTTAAAATTTGCTGAGTTGATCACTCTGAAAGTGTTCATGAAGCAATTATCTTAAATTTAAATCCAGCAGATGTTAAGACAATTTCAAAGGATGATATATTAATAAAGATTAGATAAACCTGAGTCATAAACTAATGTAACATGTTGTATATTTCTGTTTACTATTTTGTTCCACATATTTTACACATTTATATTTTCTTAGTATATATTTAAAATTCTTAAGTGTCTCGTGTGTATTTTATCCAAATTATAAAATATCTAAAAATAATATTGAGGAAAGGGCCTCAACTCTAAAATTTGGGTTTTTATAAAATGAATTAAAATTACAAAAATAATAGTGAGCTGAACAGCTTTTATAAAGTTGTTGGGATAATGGATAAATTGAGGCTTCTTGCAGCATAATATAATACTTGAAGCATGAGCAGACATGGGAGTTTATAGAACTGGTATCAAAATTTACTGCTATGATCTGAACGATGCTGTCCCTTCCAAAGTTCATGTTGAAATGTCATCCCCAATGATGTTATCCCCAATCCTGTTATATCTAATAACAGTATTAGAAGGTATAGCCTTTGGTGGTAAGTGGGTCATGTGAGCTCTGTCCTCCTGAATGGGACTGGCACCCTAATGTAAAAGTTCAAGTTTGAAGAGAGCACTCTCTTGCTCTCCATCCCTTTGACCTGTGAAGATGTGTTCTTCCTCCCCTCCAAGAGATGTAACAACAAAAGGTCATCTCAGAAGGCCCCTCAACAAACACAAAACTTATTAGTGCCATTATCTTGAATTTTTAAGCTTCCAGAACTGTAGGAAATAATCTGTGTTCTTTATAAATTACTCAGTCTAAGACTTTTTTATAACAGCAGCATAAACAGATTGACAAATATCTATGAAATGTATTTGGAATAAAGAATGTATAGGATTTTGTAAGTTAAGATATAAAATAAATTTGAGCCAGGCATGGTGGTGCATGCTTGTAATCCCAGTACTTGGGAGGCTCAGACCAGAGGATCCAGGTTCACGGCCAGCCTCAGCTAGTTAGTGATGCCCTCCACAACTTAGTGAGACCCTGTCTCAAAATAAAGAATAAAAATATAGGGCTGGGGGTGTAGCTCAGAGGTAGAATGCCCAGGGTTCAATCCCCAGTACTGCAAAAAAAATAAATAATAATAATAACAATCATTAATAATAATAATAATAATAAGCTGGGCGTGGTGGCGCACGCTTGTAATCCCAGTACTTTGGGAGGCGGAGACCGGAGGATCCAGGTTCGCGGCCAGCCTCAGCTCTCTTGCTCTCTCTCTCCCTCTCTCTCTCTCTCTCTCTCCTTAGTGAGGCCCTCCGCAACTTCGTGAGACCCGGTTTCAAAATAAAGTATAAAAAATAGTGCCGGGGGCGTAGCACGGAGGTAGAACGCCCCTGGGTTCAATCCCCGGTACCGCAAAAAAAAAAATAATAATAATAATAATAACAAATAAAAAAGAAAATACATTTGAGATAACTTGTCAAGTTTTATATAATGGAAACTTTGATAATGGTAATGGAAATTATAGAAAGAGGGACATTGTGGAACTTCAGTTAAATGGGAAGGTGATGGTTTTGTTTTAAACATTAATTGGAAATTTAAACTTAAATAATTCACATGGATGTAAATGATGTTAAGTCGTTCTTGCTATTATAGTATGGCCATAAAATATGTTACAACTATAAAAACAAGATATAGGAAAAAACCGTGGGAATATAGAGCACCAAGTTATAATAGTTTATATTTTTAAGTGATTCTAGAGAATATTTAGCTGAGGTTTTTCATTTAACAAGACGAAGGATCAGTGGCTGTAAGTGGTGTTTCACAAATACATACAGCAAAACATTTACAGAACTAATAATAAAAACAAAATCACGTGGTCCTCTAAATTCATAGCTATTTCCTCATTACCATGCTGCCTTCCAATCTTGTGAGGAATACATTAAATATCAATTTAGTATCTCTGGATTCTGATTGTATTTGATTCAGTCTTATGCAAATGAAGCTTGGAAAAATTGTGAGAAGTTTTGGATAATATTTCATACTTTATATGTGTTTTGTGATTTATGATAAAATGTTATTCAGTGCTGAATTAGACATTTGTTATAATTTCAAAAATAGACTCTTTAAACCAAGTTATCAAGTTTGAAAGCAAAGGATAAATGATTCTATAGCATACACAGAAATGATTCACTGGCACATCTATTTGAATATTTTAAAAACAAAAACCAATTAAATTTGGTCAAAATTTGTTTTTGATAACAAATAATGATATTAATGGCCAGTCTTTTATTATTAAACCAGATTTTTTGGAACATGAAGGCAAAGTTAAAGCTATTAGTTTTTTGTGTAACTGTGAAAGTTAGTGTTTACTTCCATAGCTTCATAATGTTTAAAATTTTGAGCCGGCCGGTAGTGGTTCGTGAGACCCGGTTTCAAAAATAAAGCATAAAAAAAAATAGGGCCGGGGGTGTAGCGCGGAAGTAGAACACCCCTGTGTTCAATCCCCGGTACCGCAAAAAAAAAAAAAATAAAAAATAAAAAAATTTTGAGCCGGGCGTGGTGGCGCATGCTTGTAATCCCAGTACTTTGGGAGGCGGAGA
>PVJS01011473.1:0-45707 GCA_004027185.1 Glis glis | reverse complement strand
GCCAGTCTCAGCTACTTAGGGAGGCCCTCCGCAACTTCGTGAGACCCGGTTTCAAAATAAAGGATAAAAAATAGGGCGGGGGGTGTAGCTCAGAGGTAGAATGCCCCTGGGTTCAATCCCCGGTACTGCAAAAAAAAAAAAAAAAGAAAAAGAAAAGGGTAAAACATAGGGCTGGGGGTGTAGCTCGGAGGTAGAATGCCCCTGGGTTCAATCCCCGTACCGTAAAAAAAACAAAAACAAAAACAAAAACAAAACAAAAAAAACCCTCATACTGGAGTTTTCCTGAACATGGTATGCTGTACAATCTCAACCACAGTGCTGATACTCAACATCTTTGCAAAGTTGAATGGCTGTCCTGGAGAAGAGATTTGTAAAAATGCCACTAGAATGAATATAAGCTTCATGAGGTCAGATATTTGGCCTGTTCACCATTTGAACACTCAGGCATTGGGCAGTGTATATAGTAGGCACTCAGTAGACACTGGTTAAATGAATGAATGAGTCATACGAATTTACTGAGCTGTCTTGTGGATACTTAAAATGTATAGTATCAGACAGAATTAGATGTTCAAATGATCTTGTTAAAATGGCATAATTTGCTTGTGGAATAATCAGTGAACATCAAAGCTTCTTGCTGTTTCCCTCCTTGGAGATATTCATAGACACTACAAGAAGCTTTATGACTCCAAGTATTATAGACTATCATTAACGCCACCATGCTTTCCTCTTCATTGCTCTTAAATACAGTTTACCTAAAGGCCCAGAATTTCTCTTCATTCACTGAGAGTGTTTTGTGTCTTCTTGACCAAGTGTTCCCCCGACTGTTTCCCATCCACACATCATAACCCGCATCTGCTAGAAGGAATCCAAGGCTTCCATTGGCATAATTCTCAAGCCAGTAGGCAGTGTCTGCAAACAGGGCATGCTGCATGTACACCACTGGCCGGGGACCTTGGGGGGTGGAGAGAGAAAGCAAGAGAAATTTATGATAAACAGAGTATGTCAGAAATATCACACATACACACACACACACACACACACACACGGGATAACCAGCCAAAACAGGATTCCCTTTCCCCCTTATCATTAGTGTGAAGCATTATAATCACATAATTTCCACTTCTTTTTTTTTTTTTTTGCGGTACCGGGGATTGAACGCAGGGGCGTTCTACCTCCGCGCTACACCCCCGGCCCTATTTTTTATACTTTATTTTGAAACCGGGTCTCACGAAGTTGCAGAGGGCCTCACTAAGGAGAGAGAGAGAGAAACAGGGAGAGAGAGAGAGAGAGAGCTGAGGCTGGCCGCGAACCCGGATCCTCCGGTCTCTGCCTCCCAAAGTACTGGGATTACAAGCGTGCGCCACCACGCCCGGCTCTAATTTCCACTTTTTGAGCATATACTTTGTGCCTGGTGCTATATTGACCTACAAACACATGTTAGCTTGTATTAGCTTACAATAACTCTAGAAAGTAGCTGCTGTGTGTGTGTGTGTGTGTGTGTGTGTGTGTGTGTGTGGTGCTTGGGGTTGAACCCAGGGGATTTCTACCTGTGAGCTACACCACTGGCCCCATTTTATTTTTTATTTTGAAACAGGGTCTCACTAAGTTGCGGAGGACCTTGCTAAGTTGCTGAGGCTGACCGCAAACCTGCGACCCTGCTGTCTCAGCCTCCCAAGTACTGGGATCACAAGCCTGCGCCACCACACCGGGCAATAGCTACTATTTTGAGAATCATTTTATAGATGTGAAAACCAAGTCTTAGGGGAGTAAAGTAACTCTCCCAGAGGATCACCCAGCTAACAAAGTAGACAGCAGAAACTCCAACATAGTTCTGTCTCATGTCAAATAATGTGCTTACAACTGCTTTGCTCTATGCATTCATTTATAGATGGTCACCAACTTAGGACAGTTTGACTTACTATCTTTCAAACTTACCATAGTGAAAAATCAATACGTATTCAGTATAAGTCTGCAAATTCTGAATTCTGATCTTTTCCCAGGCTATCAATATTAGATTACAGGACATGCTCTCCAGAGCCTGGTAGCAACGAGCTTCAACTCCCAGGCAGCCACACAATCATGGTGGTAAACAGCCTGTACTTCACAGTACACTGTGTTGCTAAGCTGTGATGCTCAGTAGGTTAGGTGTATTAAATGCAATTTTCTTATGATGTTTTCAATTTATGTTAGGTTTATCAGGCAATCACTCTATCCTAAGTTGAGTAGCATCTGTATCCATAGGTTTTGGGTGTAGCTTACAAAGATGCAAAGCATATCATGATTAATGGAGTCCTATATCTCTTCCAAGAAGGAAGAGGAGGTGAGTGTATATGGACACTGATTATTTCCTCACTGAGATTCTATTCAGATCCCCAGCTTCTGCTCATGGGAGAACATTTGAAAACTACAGTTGTAGAATCAACTCAGCATCCTTTGTTCAACTCCCAAACTCACGAGGGAGAGAGGATTCAGTGAGAAGAGACGACCCAGGGTTAAAGATTCAGAAAAGGCACCACCATTTGATGGCTGACTGGAGCCAGACTGTCCGAGTTTAATTTCTGCTTCTGTCACTTGTTATTTGTGTAGCTCTGGGCCTTGTACATAATCTGTTGCACCTCAGTTGTATCCTCTGTAAAATGGTGACTATCATTTTACAATACTTTACATTCACCAATGTAAAGTATTTGGAACAATACAGCTAACAAAATTGTTTTCTTACTTCCAAATCTTTCCAAAATTTTCTATCCGTAAGCAAAACTTTTCCTATAAATGTTTTTATTTTATGGTTTCCTATCCCCAAAATCTGGTATTGTCAGATTTAGCAAAAGTCAGAACCAAAAGTAAACAAAAAAGATGTAGGATGCTCCATTCAGTTTGAAATTAAGATAACAGTGAATAATATTTTTAGTGTAAGTATATTCTAAAGTGAAACTTTTATAAAAAGTATTTGTTACTAATTTTACATTCAAATCTAACTTAGAAGTTCATATTTTAGGTGTTAGAGCTATACACATCCCATTTTCATTTTTTATTCTGAAACTCTTGAGTTACAAATTTCTTAGAGGGAGAGAACATCAAACCAGACAATTTTAGCTCCCATTGATTGTGGATGGTGGGAGAGAAGATGCAGAAGGAGCTTGGTAAGCAGCTGCAAATAATGATTTGCCTTTGAGTCTTTGCAGACATGTTGCCTACTCTTAGCTCTCCCTCCTGAAAGTCTGTGCAGCTACATTCCCCCTTTGAGGAGTGTCATCTGCATGCTTATGCACGCTTGATTCCTCAATCTAAAATCCAAGCCTTATTAACATCATGTTGCTTCATTTCATAAACAGTCTCTTAGGCCAAGGTGCATGTGAATACTGAAATTATCATTCCTGGAAAAACTTTCAGAAGTGCCACATCATATCTCCTGATGTTTTATTCTGCGGAGGGAGGCCCATTGAGTTTTGGGGTAGCAGAGGAGGCTCTTTGGGACCCCACTGGCATTAACTTCAAAGCAAATCATTTTCTAATAGTGAGGAAATCTACTTTCCTGGGACATATGAAGAGTCAGTAATGCGCTAACAAAACATGGGCCCCACCCTGGCATTTATACCCTTACAAAGGAGCCTGGTTCCAGTGGGCATGATCAGTCTTGCCCTTTGCATTTTTAAGTGCTTGTTTGTCTTCAGAGAATTAGAGGGAAAAGAATGAGCCACTTTCTTAACCCTTTAAAGATGATCCGAGTAATTCAAACCAATTTTGATAGATAAATCAGTCACTCCCCTGGTGAACAGCCAGCATTAAATTTCAGTTTTATGCAATCCTCCTTCTCAGGAGACACGTATCTTGTACCTCTTCTCCTAGCATGTCTTCTCCCGTAGGGAATTCTATTGATGACGAGTATGTACCCATCTTCAGTGGTGACTTCATACTCTTCACTGGGATAGCCATTGTAGGTGATGATTTCACTCTGCCCAGTGAAAAGACAGGTATGAGCAGGGCCTGTCCTCCAAAGGCTATTAAAAGAAACTAGCACAAAGCACCTCGTATATATTTATTGGGGTGAATAATTGAAATCCATAGCCCCAGGTAGCTGTAAAATTAATTCCCTACATAAAGTCTTGGTAAAAATATAACTAGAATGATAGAAAACATTTAATACTGGCGAATGTTTGAGGGGAGGAGATATTTAACATTGACCTAGTCTTTCTGATAAAGCTATGTTTTTAAAGTCCTTTGTCTTTAGAGACCCCTCTTGGTTTAAAGATAGCAAAACTAGAGATGAGAAGGCAGTCACATGTATCACCCAAATGGCTTACTATTCATAAAGTATAAATTCAAAAGAGGAGTTGGTATATTCAAAAGAGGAGTAGAACACAATACAGTTCTACTTTTCATTAGTAGACAATGTTAGTTAATCAGCCAAAGGATCAGATCTACCAAGCATGATTCTTGTAAAGGTATTAAAATCCATCTACTCATTTTTATACTTCTATTGGTGCATAGTGATTATATTATCTATCCATTTTTTTTATCAGACTTTCTGCTCTAAAAGGACCTTTTATAATCCCACCATCCATCCACCCTGCTTGGTTTGATGTTCTCTGGCATTCCAATGACTTACAGTATTCATCCACACTTCAGGATTCACTTTATTTTCCAAATCCAAGAATTTACCAGCGTTTAAAGTTCCAGAAGTCAAGCAAACTGTTGTTAAAAATAGCCACATCATAGGAATGCCTGGCATAAAACATTTAATATCCAGAGATTAATTTTATTCACCAGTGTTGATTAGTGAAATGAAAATAGTACCCTAATGAAAACTTAAATAACACCTGAAGAAAGCTGATAATGTATGGGAAGCAATAAATATAGTGAACTAACTTGGAGCACAAGTCATCTATTTTTGCACATGGAAACTCTTGACCTAGTCCAATACTTAAAATGGAATGAATTTAATCTAGTATGGAGGCTTCTATTGATCTTATTTTAATCAATTGAGGTACTTCAATTATTTTAAATCTTTGCTCCTCTGTGAGTTACCTGAATTCCGAAGAATTCAGAGGACACATTTTCACGCCATAGCAAAATGAAAGATGGAGGAATCCCTAGTCTGGCCCAGCATCCCACAGAGCAAACAAGAACAATGGGCAGATGAAGCTTTAGCCAAACAAAGCAGCTTGCGTTCAGTTTCTAGTGATGTGACTGTTTCTCACATGAACACCCACAGGCAAATCACACACATGTCAATGTGCCGGCTCACTTCCTTTCCAGGTTTAAAAGCGGTCTCCACAGCCGCATAGCCTGCTCACCATCTGCATGCTGCTGCAGTCCATTGGCCTGAATTGTGAAGTCCTGCCTCACCACAAGAGATTTCTGACTGTGGGCTAGTTATTTAGCAGCTTTTATACTTTTATCGGTGCATCATAATTATATTATCTATCCATTTCTCATCATATTTTCTGCTCTAAATGAACCTTTTATAATTCCACGATCCACCAGTCCTGCTTTGTTTGACATTCTTTGGGATCTCCCATGATTTTGTCATTTGGTTTCTTTGCTAGTAATATTAGAATAATATAATCTATCTCATAGGGTTATAATGAGGACTAAGTGACATACCTAACCCATTGCTGAGGTGTAAATTCTTAATAAATGTTTTCACTATTTTTCTTATTCTAAGAATGAGCAAAAGGCTATCAGAGTCTTTACCATAACAGAATTATGTCTGACATCTAAAAACAATTTACTGCTGAAGCTAAAAAGCTTTTCATATACTTGCTATCTACTTGAAGATTTTGTATCTATAAATGTCATATAATAAATTTTACACTAACAAGAGCTAATATCTGTTGAGTGCTTACCTTATGCTAGGCATTGACCTCCATGCTTCAGATATGTTATTTAAACCTAGAAAACCTCCAAAAGTTATTACCACCATTACCCTAATTTTATCAAAAAAAAGTAAAGGCTTAGAGAGATTTCAGACCTGATCCAGGTTACAGAAGTGACAGATGACAGGTGTAGGATGTAGGATGGATCATCCTGCAGCTTTACTGCGGAGCCTTTGTACTGATGGCCACTCCCATCCTGCCTCCAGTCTGTGCTAAATCTCTGTCTTACCTCCTTAGGTGAGCTTCACTTGTTCCCGAGGACTCCTGATTGATTAGGAACTCCTGAGCATGTGACATCAGGCTGGAGAGTGAGATATGGTTGCAGTGACAGTTAGAAACTAGAGAAAGGAGAAACAGGAAACTTGTAGAAAATGAGGAAACCCTGGGCTGGGACACACCCAGGGCGTCTTCCCAACACACCAGATGTCAGGATGCACTTGCAGGTTGGGACACCGTGGCCTATACAATGCCAAGTCACCAGAGTGGCTGAATCATTCATGTTTCCACTGAATGTCTGTCATTGTGGGGAGAGTTCAGTACATTTTCAAACCAGTGCATCATCCAGGGAAGTAGAATGCACTCAGGATCCTAATGGACAAAATCAGAGATAATAGGATCCCATCCCAACCTGGCGGTATAACAATGAGGGTCAAAAGAAGCGATATGTGTGAAAATACTGGTATAAGCCATGCAGTGTGCAGGGCTGTGGGTGACGAGAGCTCAGTTGAGAAGATGAGGCAATCCAGCTGCTTACACATGAGACCAGAGGAGTCAGGAGCCTGCAGTGTGGCCGAGGAAACTGACTCACATATCAAAGGCATTTGGCCTGCTGTCAACTTTGGCAGCAACTGCTGGGGTTACTGACCCAGAAACCATTTAACCACTGCCTTAAACAAGGCCTGAAAAGATAATGAAGACAATTCAGCTCTAAATTCCACATGACATCACATAATGGAGGCACATGTGCCTCAAGTTTCTATGTCCCTTTGCATGGCTGTAGATCCTCAAGTATTAACCGGGTCTCTTTCATCTCAGCATGCAGGAGAGGGAAAATTAAGCTGCTAGCCAGCATGATACAGGAGTTTCAGGTCTATTTGTTGGGACTCATCCTCAAATCCTTTTGTAAATAAAGGTCTTCTCAAATCCTTCTGTTCAAATCCTAAGATCTGTTTTGGTTGAGTGTAAACTAAACAACTATGGAGTAAAGGGAAGATCTCAGCATGTTGAAACAGGGAAAAGCTATGCACCACTCTAAACTCATTCAGTTTTTGTCGGATGACTCAGCCACGTTTGCTTTGAGTGAGGGCATGGTGGTCAAGGTATGTGGACTTGTTTAGAATTGCTTGTGGCCTTTCACTTTAAAATGATCCTTTCTGCCAAAACTTAAAACTTTAATGGACTCTTTAGAGAGTTCTAGGAAGCACATTGTCATTATTATTATTATTAGTGTTGATTTGTTGCCACAACTTCATACGAAAACAACATGTATATAGTTCGACTTCTCAGGTGTTTACAGAGTGTAGACTAGCTCAAACCTCAGAAAGAATTTCTATACCTTTGACTTCTCGTTTTCTTCCCCCAATGTTGAGGGTTATCTTAAAATCTGAGGAATTCTCTAGTTCTTTTGCTTGTACAGAAATGAACCATACCAAATATGAGGCTTCGCAATGTTCCATCACTCTTTTTATATAACATACTGCTTTAAAAATAACATATTATTAAATACTATATATTACTATATATAGCAATGTTATATATTATGTACATATTATATATATATAATAGTCATATTATACACATTCTATAGTTCAATATTAATCTTGATATTGATTAAAATAAATTGGAATTTCCTTGGCCCTGTAGAATGCAAAATGGTAGCCTGTACTCTCTAGAAGTTCAATTATTTCCTTTTATTCCCTCATAAAACTAGGTGCTTTTACAGCTGGAAAGTGATCGTGAACAAAATATATTAAGGGACAATCTTTCAGAAGAACTGTGGTATTTCTGATATCTTGATCCAGGAATCCTGCCACTGCCTGAGCAAATTGTTTAATGACCACTGCCCATGCAATTATCGAGATGGCTGAATATGGATATCTGAGTGTGAAATTGGTTATTATTTTCTTTCCAATTTTCTAATTCAAAACACATTTGCTAGAACACTGTTTTGTCTTTTTGCTTGTTTGCTTCTTTCTTCCCAAAGACTGTTTTTTCCCCTTAATACATCACTTTGTGTCAAAGGAGACATAATTTTACCTTGAATATAACTCCAAGTTTAAGAGTAGACCATAAATAACAAAATAGAAACTAATGAGAAATTTGTAAAAATAAAGAATTTGAAGGCTTACACCTTCTAGACAAATTTTGCCTTAGAGTATAAGACTGCATAAACAGTAGTCTGTAATTTGTCCCTTGCTCACTAGATAATCAATCCATTTTGCATCCTAAAATTCAAATGAGGCTGAATAAAACCATCAATGTGTGTAAGTGTGTGTGTGTGTGTGTGTGTGTGTAAAATTATTAGTTAGCACACTTTGACTTATGAAAAATACTTTAAATTTACATGTTAAATTTTTATTTCTTTACCTTTGTAAAGAAGCTGGCAGTATTCATGTTTTCTATAACAAACTTGTTTTTGAGATTACATATTAGAGTTTTCTTTAGTGTTGGTGTTAATGAGTCTTTGTTTCAGGACCACTAAGCTACACCCATTTTCAAAAATGGTATTGCTCTTTTAAAGAGGCAGAAGAGAGAAATGATCAAAAAAGGTTGATTCGAATATAAGTAACAAAAATATTAAATGTTTCTGAAGAGGCCATAATAAGATAGTTGAACTTGCACCCCTCCCAATGCAAAATGGTCAAAGGAAAAATCACTTACATTTAAAGAGAAGTTATTATCAAAAGTGCTGGTGGTGGCTGCCCTTGATGACATCCATGTTCCCGAGTGGCAGGATCAGGACTGTGTTATGGCAAAAGTCAAAGCATTGTGAGAACAAAGAGGAAGGACCACACCATTAAATAGGAAGAAAATTATACCATCTGCTCCTCCAAGCAGGTTGACCTGCCTCCCTGCTTGCTTAATGCGCACCACTTACGTGTGGCATTCTCTACAGCTCATTTTGTATTTGAATTCCTGTGGGAGGTATATTCAAATGGAGATTCTTTTTTTAAAAAATACACAGAACACTTAGCCAGGAATTCAATTTGGTTCTAATTTTAGATACAGTCTCACCCAATTTTGGTGGGTAAATAAAACTGTAACTGGAATGTGCAAAGAGGTAACATCGACTATGTTGAAATATGCTTCTGAGTTCAAAGTCTATCTAATAAAATTATTGTTAAATCACCTCCAAATCTTGCCAGCATCCCTGAAAATAACTAAGTTTTTAGTATTGGAGCATCTTGATTTCATCTCCCCCATCACCATCACCATCAGAACTTTTTGCTGAGGAAGGGAATAAATGAATGAATGAATGAATGAATGAATCTAGAAGTCCAGAGAATGTAGTTTAGTGACTGAGGAATAGTAATAATGTTATTATTACTAATAAAAGTGAATTTTAATTACCTAGTTCTTACAATGAGTCAGGTGCTTCACTTTGATACGCTACCAGTGTGACTATACATTCTTCTGCATCACTCTGTTCTTAAGTGTTTCAAAGGAAATTTTTCTTAACATTTAGTAAATTTAAGAAGAGAAAGGAAGTTTATAGAAAAAAAGATCAGTCTTGCTGCATGTTTGAACTAGATTAAAGTTAGACACATTATTATTCGTAGATTGCATAGCGTACTTAAATAATGAAAAACGGCAACATGATAAAAGTTTTTATTTTCCTATTCAGTCTCAAAATTATCCTTAAACCTGGTCACTGTTATAGCACAATCCAATCTTTCACATGATCTGTATTCTCTCGCTTCTGTGTACATTCAAGTACAGAATTATTCAAAATTTTCTACAAATAAGCAGTTATTTTAGGGGAGAATTACCTTACTCTTTTCTCTATACCAGCAGTGTGTTCAGTAGACATATAATGTGAATTATATATGTACTCTAAATTCTCTAACAGCCACATTTTTTAAAAATATAAAGGAATTAATGAAGGAAACACTTCCATTGATGTTATGTACATATGTGAAATTATCAATGCCAATTTCAATATCATGTATGGGGAAGGGGAGGGATTGGGGAGGGAGCTGGGGGGAAGCTCACCAAGTGCTGTGAGCATGTACATCCCTATCACTCTGAACTACATTATGATGTGAGATTACAGTGCACTAATAAAAGTATATTAAAATCAAATAAAAATAATAGGTGAAATAAATTTAATATTTTATTTAAATCAACATAAATTATTATATCAATGCATAATAAATATTATCATTAATGAGATACTTTCCATTCTTTTTTCATCCTCCATCTTTGAAATCTTGTGTGTGTGTTAGACTTTCTGCACATCTCAGTTAGGATTAGCCGCATTTTAAGTGTTTGGTAGCCACATCTGAATAGTGACTATGAATCAGTACAGCTCTGTACTATCAGTCTTGTACTTCTTTGCATTTTTACTAATTTTTTCTTCAACCAGATTCTTATTTATTTTCATATAGTACTCCTCACTCCAAATATATAACTTTGTATCATATATTTAACATGATTTGAATATCTGCCTACCAATCTTCCTACACTCTGAGTCATCAAACATGTCTTTTCAAGTTCTTGGTTCTACTCCTCAGCTGAGATTTGAGTCTTGATGGCCAACAAAGAGAGGTGTTTACACAAATCTTTAGCTATAATCCTTTATCAAAAGCACAATATCAACTTCTGTTCTTAAAGTCTGTAGATCTAAAAAGATAGCTTGCTATAATAGGCTCTATTCAAGAACAAATGCTAAGTATTTACTTACTTACTTACTTACTTACTTACTGGTACTAGGGATTGAATCCAGGGATACTCTACTACTGAGCTACACCCCAGCCCTTTTTAGTTTTTATTTTGAGACAAGGTCTGGCTAAGTTGCCTAGGCTGGCCTTGAACTTGCAATCCTCCTTGCCTTGGACTCTAGAGTTGCTGGGTTTTCAGGAGAGTGCCACCATGCCTGGTTTATTTAACAGTTTTTTAAAAACTGATTTAATATTTCCCGATAAAGTGTCACTAGAAGGATTATCTGTCACTTATTTGTTTGAAAATTTTCCAGGTCTTCCTCCTCTGAAAGTTGAATTAACAATAATTACTATGCCTATGTGTATGCACTTTCTTGTGTATAGCAGCTTTCTTGAAGGTTTTGCTTTGAGACCGTGGATATCAGCATAAATTCACTGATTGTCCCTAAAAGGGGACTGAGAAATGTTTTTCCTGGGCTGGTTTTGTGTTTTCAAGTAGCCGTGTAATAACCTGAGCCGCCTTTCTCTCTACCTGGCCCACCTCATTCATTCTCCACATTACAGGTCTTGTCATCATCCTGAATTACACATCTGATTATGCTTCAGGCCCTCTCAAGATTAAAATCCTTCAATGACTTTGCTTTAAAATCCTGCAAAGGGCTAGGAAGGCCTATAAACCAGGGTCTGCCCACCTCTTTGAGGTCATCATGTCTGACTTTCTCTCTGGCTCACTGTGCTTCTTTTTTTTTTTTTGCGGTACCGGGGATTGAACCCAGGGGCGTTCTACCTCCGCGCTACGCCCCCGGCCCTATTTTTTTATACTTTATTTTGAAACTGGGTCTCACGAAGTTGCGGAGGGCCTCACTAGGTAGAGAGAGAGACAGGGAGAGAGAGAGAGAGAGAGAGAGAGAGAGAGAGAGAGAGAGAGGAGAGAGAGAGAGAGCTGAGGCTGGCCGCGAACCCGGATCCGCCGGTCTCCGCCTCCCAAAGTACTGGGATTACAAGCGTTCACTGTGCTTCTTTAATTTTCTCTATGAAGCCTACCTCCTTGCCACCCCAGCTAGTACCCTGTGTGCAAAATCTGGCAGATGGTACAGATCTCAGCTGAAATTTTATGTCCGCAAATGATTTCCCTGTCTACCCAATGAGGGTCCACTTATCTTAGGTGGATCCATCAGAATTATAATTAAAGACTTAAGTATGTGAGTGAGTACCTGTAGAGTATCTATCTACCTTTGTTATTACTTTGTAAGTTCCACTTGGGCAGGGACTGTGTCTACCTTATTGTTCCTCTTGTTCTGAATGCCAAGCTGGTTCATGATAGATACTTCCAACACTAGAGCATAAAGATTAAGACCTGGGTATCTAAAGTCAAGATTCTGGAATTCAGAGAACTAATAGGGCAAGTTGCCCAATATTTCTGAAATGTCAGCTTCTTAATCCATACAAAAGAGATAAGAATAGTACCATTTTATAAGGTTATCGTGAAGACTAAATGCGATAGTTCATGTAGTGTGCTCAGCCTGTTATTTCCTTATGGAAAAGACTCAGTGAACTTAATGATTATGGTGGTGATAGTTTTTATGAAGCCATATACTTCCCCTGTTTGTTTATTTTCCATATATACCAAGCAACATATTTATAGTAGAACTTTCTATGTGTTTTATTACAGGAAAAGAATGCATGATTCTTTGCAAAAAAAGATACAGTGTTTTTTTGACAGTTACAATTTATCTAAATTATAAACATGTGTTTTGGTTTATGTTCTGCAGCCTCTTGTAAATTTCAGTTGCATGACTCAGCATATGTAAAAGCAGTCATTTCTGGGACAAAGGCAAGATTGGGTGTCAGGATATGCCGGTCTGATATATCATAAACACCAAAGAGGTGTTTACATGTAAGGAGACTAAATGTTATACTTCTGGTACCTGGCCTTCCTCAGATCTTATTTAATAAGATCACATCTATAGCCACTTTTTTATGACAAGAAAATCTTGAGAGATGAATCTTAGCCAAAAGTATATTAATTCCATGACATAAATGTACCCCGATTTCTACAGGACCCAACTGAGTGCTTTATAACAGACAGGACAATCCCAGCCTTAGTTGTTTTTTATCACTGACTCTGTACCTGGGTGATGGTGAATGCAATTGTGATATTAGACAGACACAGCCGCTGCTGTCAACATGCTGGGTTCCCACCCAAGATCATTTGGGGACTAGACAGCCTTCACACTCTCTGCTCTTTTACCTGTCTGTACACAACCTAACACTTCTTTCATTACTTCCTTTTCTTCCTCTGGGGTGTCTCCTCCTACCCTTCAGCCTTCTGTGATCTTCCCATGCTTTGAGATTCAAAATTACCTCATGCCTAACCTTTCACAGGACATTTCATGTCTATTAGGACATCCTGTTACCTTTCACGCACATATATCGTCCTAGATCAGACATGCCTAGACCACAACCTCAAAAGCGCATGGAAAAACTGTTGGAAACTAGAAAAAAACAGCTAGTTATTTGCTATTTGACTTTGAGAACCTTAGTTAATTATTCCTTGGTACTTAGTTTTTTCATGTGTAAAATGAGAATACTGACATCTAACTCATAAACAATCACAAGGAACAAATGAGATAATGTGTGTCTTCTTTGGAACTTGGCCCTTGGCAGGAACTCAATAAATTTTGATCCCCATCTCCTTTCACATACTCCATATCTCTGCCCCTCCCCCTCCCATAGCAGACAGCACAACATTGGATCAAATATTACAGGTTATTTAATTGATTGTGTGAATAAATGGAGAGTATCTGATTGAAAAATATGATTATACTGACAAAGTTGCACTATGAGAGGCAGGATAGCGCCATGGTCAGTCAGGAGTGCTGGTGTCTATAGTAGGGAAGCTTTCAGGGTCCATAACTCTCAAGACATTTAGACTCCTTACATGTAAAATGGGGGAAGAATAGAGTCTATTTTGGGGGCTATATAAGAATCAAATAAGAAAATGCACAGAGAGCACTTAGTACAGTACCTGGCAAATTTTAAGGGCTTAAAGATATTAAGTAGAGATGGTTTCTGGTACTCTTACTAAGATAACATATATCCAAGTCTCAAGAAGGCAAAGAAACAGATTTTATAATTATGACTTTACATATGTCACTAAATATTTTGGTGTATTTGATTCCTTTTGTAAATGAAGAATTCTATTTCTCCACATAGGATTATGGTCATGGTGAATAAAATATTAATCTGTTTTCTTTATATAGTTTTTTTTAAGGCTGAGAGTTCTTTCTGGCAGGGATCATTGATAATAACAGTTTAGTCAGTGGCTTCTATTGCCTGTGCCTGGGTAAAAAGATAAATGAAGATAAAATAAATGAACATAAAAAGTTAAAAAAAAAGAAAATTAAAAGACTGATGTATTCTTGCTATTCTTGCTAGTATTATAAGGGCTAAAATATTTTCTCGGAACTTGACAGTGGAATCTCATTCTGCAATAAACTTTTTCTGATACCAGGTATATAATTTCTTATCATTTCTGTGTTTCCTATATTTAAACAAATAGAAGGAAAAGGATAATTATGTTTTCTCATCACATATATTTTGGGAATATTAATGTTTAGAAAATTTTTTGAGATCCATGGATGAAAGGATATTCAAAACATTTAAAATACACAAAGAAAAAGGGTGGATACTTTAAAAAGTGGTTTAAAACCAAGGTTGATAATGGTGGGGCAATAAAGAAGAAAGATGGTGGTGATGGAGGTGGGGGTATTGACATTGGCATGTTGTCTACAGATGCTCAGAGAAATGACAAAACTTGTTTATATTAGTCCATTTTATTGGCCCCGATTACTTTTAAGGGCTTTCTTTTTTATACAGTGTTTTTAAGTAATAATATTTATTAACTTCTTTACATATAACTGCCATCATGCTGAATTGTTTTAATACATTATCTCGCAGCAATCCAATAAGAGTGATATTAACATTATCTCCATTTTACAGATGGGAAAAATGTGGATTATAGTGCTTAATTTGTCTATAGATATAAAGGCAATAATGGAACCAGGAATCAAACTGAAACAATTTGGCTTTAGGGCCCATGTTCAAGTGTCATGCTATATGAATATGGTTCATAAATGTTTTTGGTCTTCATGACAGTGTACAAGGTAGGCAGAAGTAGGTGTCTCTATTTCATAGGAAAGGACATTGCTAGAATCAAAAGCAAATGACTTTTCCAGGGTCACACAGCTAATAAGAAGTTGAGCTGTTTCTAGGATTCCCACTGTTTAAACTCACTAACATAAACATTCATTCCAGAGTGATTCCAAGTCACATCTCAACCAATAAAAAGGAAAGGTAATTATGTGAAAGACTTTGGAAAGAAAGAGCATGAAGTGCCACAGAAACAAGAGGTATTTTTGTTGTGATGATCTTTATCATTATTGGTAGTGCCCACAATGTCCAGGAGAGAAAGGCCTCACAGAGAACGGGCTCATTTCACTAACCTAACCATATTGGTGAGTAGGATACAACCATATTGGTGAGTAGGAACCAACACTGAAAGGGCTGGGCCTGGAAGACAGAACCCAAAAGGTGTGAAAATGCTCAACCTCAGGTAAGAAGTCTTATCTGACAGGATGTAGTGACTTCTCAGAATTGCAGGTTCTGCTCTGTGTAGAAGGGGGAGAGTGGTCTGTGGAGGTTTGGGTAATTCCCCAATGTTGCAGAGCAGAGCCTCATTGAGGGGCCATGCACTGGGTAGGGTCAAGTGGATGACTCCTGGCTGCTGTCTTAAGTGTTGTGGCTGTGAAAAAAATATCATGACACACCTGTTGACAGATTTGTCAGATGAATACCAACCAGGCCTGCAGACCTGGCCCTGCTCTCTGCCAACCTAGTTTGACTCAGAACTTGCATAGCCTGTTTTACATATGAATGTGCAGTCCTATCCCTATCATGTCCTCACATTGCCTATTTCATTCCCAGTCTGCCTTTGGTTCAGCCACTCCCTTTCTGTCCCTAGCTCTTGTGACATTGATTTTGTTTTAGTCTCCCTATTCACTTTAAATGTACCCTAAATTCTGTTCGCGCTCACTGTATAGATCCCGGGGCGGGGCGGGGGGGGGGGTTCTCTAACAACCAGATGCTCTAAGCTTCCCTGATCAGGAAACTCTATTCCGGGCTTTCTCATCTGTCTCTTCAGAATGACAACACAAGGAAGTGTTAAGAGCCTGGGATTTGGATTTCAGCTAACTCTGGTTCAAGACCCAGATTTCCTGCTGATTCTTAGTCAACCTAAATGACTTAATCACATAACCATATTCTTGGCATTTTAGTGCTAAATGATTTTAGTTATTTTTATTACTACCTTCCTGTGGTCAAAAGTCCCCACCAGATTTTAAATTCAGGGTAAATGATGAAGGTAAGAACCACATTTTCCTTGTTTCATCTCACATCGCCGCCTGCGACACATAAGAGGTGAAGTATAATTTTTAAATGAATGACATAACTTTGAGGAGTTGTTAGGCAACTTCCTTGCAGGGATTATAAGACAAAATATCACTAAGGAGACATCTGACTCCTAAAGCCCTGCTCAAAGTAGGATTATGCTAGGATTGAAAATTTGTTTATTGTTAAAATTTTTCTCCCTTCTAGAAGCTGTCAGTATTCAGATCCTTGAACATTTAGTACAAAATCAAATAAAAAATATTAAATTGATATGCTTGGTGACAATGACGGTGATGTACCCTGAAGCTCCTATGAAAATAAATTATTAGTCAAAAAAGGATTTCCCTAAGATATGGCAACAGAAATAAGAAAATCCTACTTGATTGAGAAATGCAATGTTGTGACATAATTTTAATTTGACTCTATTTGGTTTAAGGTAAACAGTGTAAGCAAATCCTGTCATGAGGATGAGAAAGATAGGTGAGAAGACTTAAGGATAAAAGCCAGCGTTGGTAGAGGTGATGCATCTGGTTAGAAAGCAGACACAGATGTCACTGGGAAAGCAAGTGGAGTCAGATTATGAGAAAGTCTTAAAAGACAAAGAAGTTGGGATTTGACAGAATAAAACAAAAAGTGATAGCCGGGCGTGGTGGCTCACGCTTGTAATCCCAGTACTTGGGAGGCTGAGACCGGAGCATCAGGGTTCACGGCCAGCCTCAGCTACTTAGTGAGGCCCTCTGCAACTTAGTGAGACCCTGTTTTAAAATAAAGAATAAAAAATAGGGCTGGGGGTGTAGCCCGGAGGTAGAATGCCCCTGGGTTCAATCCCTGGCACTGCCAAAAAAAAAAATGATTGCATTGTGTTAAAGTCTTTCAGTGCATTGTCTCAAAACAATCCAATAATAGAGATACTAATATTATCTCCATTTTACAGATGGGAAAAATATGTAACAGTACTATATCATGGTGAAAACACCATTTCAGGAAATATGAGAAAGGTAGCTAG
The DNA here is from genome assembly GCA_004027185.1 of Glis glis. Taxonomy (NCBI): domain Eukaryota; kingdom Metazoa; phylum Chordata; class Mammalia; order Rodentia; family Gliridae; genus Glis; species Glis glis. Next base: position 28,497 of record PVJS01011473.1, on the reverse strand, counting down.
GTAGAAAAGCTTGCAATTGGAGATATTAGAGAGAAAGAAGAAATGCTTTTGCAAAGAAAGATTGGTGTAGTAGGAAATACTATAATGGACCAGCATTCTCATCCTAGTTCATTCATGAACTCCCCTTGGCTAAGTCACCAAATTCTGTGACTGAATACTTGCATCTAAAAATCAAAGTGTTGGATTCTATCAGAATTTCCTGCAGCATACTGATAGTAAGAGAGATCGTTTTAGATTAAAAGGAACTTGTAATAGTTATGAATTCACTTTTTACAGTTACCCTCCATGTGTCAAATTATACTGGTTATGCATTTCCTGAATGATATAATTTTTTAAAAGAATCTTGACTTTTATTCTGGCCTTCAGGGAATAACAGGCTCTGGAATTATCATCCCACCAGAAAAACTAGACAAATGGAACCAAAGTAATAACAGTTTTCAGACATTGGACATCAGACAGCATAAGACTGATCCTTGAGAGAAAATAACAAATGAGATGAGCCCTATGAAAACTGTGACTTTCTGCCTACCAGCAATTTCTGAAATACAGCAGAGACAGGAGAACCCAGAGTTCAGAGTTCTGGCTGATTTAAGGACACAGAGATTAGAATTCAGGAGGATGAGGATAACCAAATTCTAGTATGGAATTTTTTTAAAATTCCATAGGGATGGAGCCATCATACAATCCAGCCATACCCATTTTGGAGATCTTCCCAAAGGTACTGAAATCAGATTACTCTAGGGACACATGCATTTCCATGTTTATAGCAGTTCAATTCATGATAGCCAAACTATGGAACCAGCCTAGCTGCCCATCAACAGATGAATGGATTACAAAATTATGGAAATGGAATATACAATGGAATTTTACTCAACCATAAAAAGAACATAACCATGTCATTTGCAGGAAAATGAATGGAACTCAAGAATATTATGTTTAGTGAGATTAGACAAAGTGAAGGGTCATATGATTTCACTCATATGTGGAAGCCAGAGAGAAACTGGTTAACAGAGAAGACCTCAGCTATATGAGGGGAGCCTCTTGTGGAATAGGAGAAGGAGATCCGAAGACAGAGGAAGGGAGGAGAAAGAGGAGATCTGGTAATGGAAACTATTCAAATAATCCTTTGTTCCTTTTCTTCATACATGAAGTTCCTTGTCTCAATGCAAAGACTATCTATGGGGCGGGGTAGCAGGGTGGGAACCAGAGGGAGACACGAAACGGCTGCTGCGTGCATGGCTATGTTTGTCACTCTGGACCTCACGATGATATATAATTACAGTGCAAAACAAAAACAAAAACAAAAACAAAAAACCCACACCCAAATCAAATAGCTGAAAATGATAAACAGATACTCTTAAAAACAAAGAAAAAAAAGGTGCACTATGCATAAAGAAACAAGGATGAGAAAAAACAGAAATTATGCATCTTGTCAGAAATTATGCATCTCAAAGAATGTTGAACATTTTTAAAGCACTGAACAACAAAATATGAAATGTCAATCTAAAATTCTACTCTCTGAAATAAATATTTTAGAAATGAAGTAAAAAAAGACTTTTTTTTCCAGACAAAATAACACTGAGTAACTCAATCAACAGTAGATCTACCAAAAAAATGCTCAAAAAATTTATTTGGCCAAAGGGAAATAAGTGAAATAAGAAATAGTGCCTATCAAGTTTTCAACCAAAGAAACAAAATAATAAGATATATTGTATATTAAAATATATTATAGCATAAGCATAATATGTTGTATATTATATAGTATTATATAATTACAAGATTATATAACACTATATTATATAGAATTAATGATATAGAATTAATATAGTTAAATATAGAACTAATTCCACTCATAATAACCTCAAAAAAATAAAATATCTAGGAATAAACCTAACCAAGGAGGTAAAAGACCTCTATAAAGCAAATAATAAAACACTAAAGAAAGAAATTGAAGAAAATCTTATAAGATGGAAAGATCTCCATGCTCTTGGATAGGCAAAATAAATATTATCAAATTGGCCATTCTACCAAAAGTGATCTTACAGAGTCAATGTAGTCCCCATCAAAATATCAATGTCATTCTTCACAAACCTAGAAAAATCAGTTCTAAACTTCATATAGAGAAACAAAAGACCCAGAATAGCCAAAGCAATTCTCAGCAATACAAATCATGCAGGAGGCATCACAATTCCTGACTTCAAATCATACTACAGAGCTATAGTAAAACAAACAAACAAACAAACAAACAACAACAAAAAAACCCAGCATGGTAATGGCACAAAAACAGTCACATTCTGAGGAAGTCCAGACCTCCATCCCTGCTGTGTGCCCTTACCCACCCCTTCACAAGGTCTCCTATAAAAGAAGAACTGTGAGACCCCAAAGGCACTCTCTCCCTCTTGAGATGGCCCACGTTCTCCCTTGAACATGTATCCGCAACTTTTCCTAAATAAATCTCTGTCTTTGTCTCTGGGAAAAATTATACTACAGAGCTATAATAATATAAACAGCATGGTATTGGCACAAAAACAGACACATAGAACAATGGAACAGAATAGAAGCTGCAAAAACAAATCCATACACTTATAGTCAATTGATTTTTGACAAGATACCAAACACATATGTTGGAGAAAAAGCCTTTTCAACAAATGGTATTGGGAAAACTGGTTATACATTTGTACAAAAATGAAATTAAATCCTTACCTCTCACCCTGCACAGGACTCAACTCAAGATGGATCAAAGACCTGGAAATTGGACCAGAGATTATGAAGCTACTAGAGGCGAGTATAGGTCCAACACTCCAACATATAGGCACAGGTAGAAACTACCTTAATAAGACACCCAAAGCTCAGGAAAATAAAAATAAAGAATTAATAAATGGGATGACATCAAACTAAAGAGTTTCTGCTCATCAAAGGAAACCATCAAGAGTCAAAAGAGAAAGCCTACAGAATAGGAGAAGATCTTTGCCAGCTATCTCTCTGATAGAGGACTAATATCTAGAATATACAAAAAACTTAAAATAATTTATGCTAAAAAACCCAATCAAGAAATGGGCAATTGAACCAAATAGACACTTCACAAAAGAAGAGATACAAATGGCCAATAAATACATGAAAAATGTTCAACATCATTAGCAATCAGGGAGATGCAAATCAAGACTACACTGAGATTCCATCTAACCCCAATCAGAATGGCAGTCATCAAGAAGACAAAAAAACAAATGCTGGAGAGGATGTGGAGAAGTTGGAACTCTTCTACACTGTTGGTGGGATTGCAAATTAGTACAGCCACTATGGAGATCAGTGTGGAGATTCCTCAGAAAATTGGGAATGGATCCACCATATGATCCAGCTATACCACTCCTGGGTATCTTTCCAAAGGGACTGAAATCAGAGAATTACAGTAATATATGCATATCCATTTCATAGCAGCACAATTCACAATAGCCAAATTATGGAACCAATGTGGGTATCCATTAACAGATGAATGGATTACAAAATTATGGGATATACACACAATTGAATTCTCAGCAGTGAAGAACAAAATTATGTCATTTGTAGGAAAATGGATGGACCTGGAGAACATCATGTTAAGTGAGATTAGAAAGTCACAGAAAGTGAAGGGTCATATGTTTTCTCTAATATGCAGAAGCTAGGGAGTAATCAGGATACCAAAGGGGCTTCAGATAATGGAGGAGAAACTTTAATGGAGCCAGGGTTGTGGACTAGGGGAAGGGGAGTGGGGAGAGGGAGGATCAATGAAGGAATCACTTCCATTGACATTATGTACATATGTGAGAATACCAATGTCAATCTCAATACCCTGTATGGGGAAGGGGGGAGAATGGGGAGGGAGCTGGGGGAAAGCCCACCAAGTGCTGTGCGCATGTATGTCACTATCACTATGATTTACATTATGATGTGAGACTAATGCACCAATAAAAGTATATAAAAATTCTTTTTTAAATGAAATTAAATCCTTCTCACTCTGCACAAGAGTCAACTTGAGATGGATCAAAGACCTGGAAATTAGACCAGAGACTTTGAAATTACTAGAGGAGGGCATAGGTCCAACACTCCAACATATAGGCACAGGTAGAAACTTCCTCAATAAGACCCCCAAAGCTCAGGAAATTAAAACAAGGATTAATAACTGGGATGGCATTAAACTAAAAAGTTTCTGCTCATCAAAGGAAACCATCAAGAGTCTAAAGAGAAAGCCTACAGAATGGGAGAAGATCTTTGCCAGCTATTCTTCTGATAGAGGACTAATATCTAGAATATAAAAAGTACTTAAAAACTTAACACTAAAAAAAATAACCTAATCAAGAAATGGGCAATTGAACTAAATGGATACTTCACAAGGAGAAATACAAATGGCCAATAAATATATGAAAAAATGTTTAACATCATTAGTAATCAGGGAGATGAAAATCAAAACTACATTGAGATTCTATCTAACCCCAATCAGAATAAAATCACCAAGAAGTCAAACACCAATAAATGCTAGCTAGGATGTGGGAAAATAGGAACTCTCCTACACCATTGGTGGGATTGCAAATTAGTACAGCCGCTATGGAGATCAATGTGGAGATTCCTCAGAAAATTGGGAATGGATCCACCATATGATCCAGCTATACCACTCTTGGGTATCTTTCCAAAGGGGCTGAAATAAGAATATTATAATAATATATACATCCATGTTTATAGTAGTACAATTCACAATAGCCAAATTATGGAACTAACCTAGGTGTCTATCGACAGATGAATGGATTACAAAATTATGGGATATATAGACAGTGGAATTCTACTCAGCAATAAACAAGAACAATATTATGTCATTTGTAGGAAAATGGATGGATCTGGAGAAAATTATGTTAAGTGAGATTAGCCAGTCACAGAAAGAAATTTCTTTTCTTTTTTTAATGTATTTGAAATATTTTATTTCTTGAGAAATCTATTTGAAGTAAATATGCAGCATACTAGCACTTCTGCTTATTTTTTAATTAATTTATTTATTGGTTCTTTATAATCATACATCTTGATGGGTTTCAGGGTGGTAGAAGTATACATGTACACATTGGTTAATTAACCCTCCCCCACTTCCTACCCCTGTTCCCTCCCCTCCCCTACTTCTCCTGCTCAGCATAGTAGTTGAATTTAATAAGTTTGTGTATGTGCATCCTGTGTATTAGGGTGTTTCCCTCTTTCCCCCTCCCATCTCAGTTAGGTCGCCTTCTTTATTCATCTAAGGTTTTCTCTATCTTTGTCTGGAGTCCCTCCTATGCCCTATTCTCCCTAGCTTCCACATATTAGGGAGAGCATCCAACTCTTCACTTTTTGTGACTGACTAATCTCACTTAGCATAATGTTCTCTAATTCCATCCATTTCCCTGCAAATGACGTAATTTTGTTCTTCTTTATGGTTGCGTAAAAGTCCATTGTGTATATATCCCATAGTTTTGTAATCCATTCATCTGTTGATGGGCATCTTGGCTGGTTCCATAGTTTGGCAATTGTGATTTGTGCAGCTATAAACATAAATACTCATGCATTAGTCTGGTAGTTTGGTTTCCAGTCTTTTGGGTAGATACCTAGAAGTGGTATTGCTTTGTCATATGGTAGGTTCTTTCCCAGTCTTCTGTTTTCCAAAGTTTTCTTTAATATGTGGAAGCTAGAGAGTAATCGGGATACCAGAGGGACTTCAGATAATGGAGGAGAAACATCAGTTTCTCAGGAACCAGGGAGGTAGTCTAGGGGAAGGGTGAGGGAAAGAGAGAATCCATGAAGGAATCACTTCCATTGACATTATGTACAAATGTGAGAATAGCAATGTCAATCTCAATAACCTGTATGGGGAATGGAGGAGGGAGTTGGTGGGAGCCAGGGGAGAGCTCACCAAGTACTGTGTGCGTGTATGTCACTATCACTATAAACTACATTATGATGTGAGACTACAATGCACCAATAAAAGTATAAAAATAGAACAAATATAATTAAATATATTTGTGGTATTACATACTTATTGTATGCTCTAAGTAATAATTGGTGGTAGTAGTAGAATACTATAGCTGATAAAAATTACCACAATTTGAGTAGTTTAGAACCACACATATTTATTATCTCAGTGTGTCTGTGGGTCAAGAGTCCAGGCATGGTGTAGCTGAGTCCCCCACCCAGAGTCTCACAGGCTACAGTTAATGTTGTTCCCTCAGTGGGAGGCTTTACTATGCAGGAAAAAGTTTCCATGTACAACCAAGTTTTAGTGAGAATTCCTTTTCTTGTGACTCTTGGTGGTGGGTCTTGTTTTCTGTTGGTTACGTCTGGAGGCCACCATCAGATTTTAGAAGCCACACGCTGTTCCTTGCAATGCGGGCTTTCGCAACACATCTGTTCATTTCATCAAACCAACAAGGAGAACCTATTGCTCCAGCCTGTTTAAATGGATTCTTATATAATGTAATGTAATTAGGGAATGACATCCATCCTCATTGCCATATAGCATAACCTAACCAAGTGTGTGATATCACCTTTGCCAATTCTGTTAGCTAAATAGAGCCTCATCCTATTCAGACTCAAAGGGAAGGGACACTAGAAGGTGAAAATCACTGAGGGTCACTTTAGGGTCTTCCTGCCTCACTATTATCACAAAAATCCATTTGTTTAGAGAAAGGAAGTGTACTTAATTTTGTGACCATTCCTCCATCAAACTAATTAGGTCTTGGTAAATTTCCTGAGGTGCATCTTGTCCAAGATAAAAATCCACGTGATTGTAGTATGGAATCTTCTTATAATAAATAAGGTTGGCAACTTTAGGAAGTAAATTTTCAATGTCCTTGGGATCGGCCACAACATCCTTTCCACCGCTCCACACTGCTGTTGGAACTTCCATCTTAGTCACATTGTATACAGGAGGCATAAGCTAAGTACGATGAAAGTGATGGAGAGAGAGAGAGAGAGAGAGAGAGAGAGAGAGAGAGAGAGAAAACTACATTATAGAAGTAAGAAAAGTGTGCAATTTGGATACACTTAATATATAAACATTAAAAATTTAAAAACATTTAGAAGCACATTTGCACAATAATATGCATGGTGAATAGAAAAACAACCATTACATTCCTGACTTGCACTTTGGGGGAGATAGGAAAGGAGCTTAGAGAAGACTGTTCTTATTTCTATAAGGGGATCATCTTTCTAGCAGCACTGGATTGGAAAGCACTCCCTTTATGAACAAAATGTGGAATGGGATAAATATCCCTTCTCATAGGCAGAAATCTGGGCTCTGTGGAATTATTGACACTTGGGCATCAGCAGCCTCTTTGGGGAGCATTGATACCAAGGCATAAAAACAAACACTTGAAATACGATATTAAAAAGGAGCCAGTCTGCTACAGAGAAATAGAGTATAGTGTTAAACTCCCTGCAAGTTTTCCCTTATTCTTCTTTTTTGTACAAAGAGGGAAACCTGATAATAGCTCCCGGCTACTGCCAGTTTATTACTACTTTTGTGTTCAGTAGGCAGTACCTTTTTAAAACCTGAACTAGACTTGGTTCTGCCCCTTGTAGCTGAGTAATTAACTATTGCAAATAATTTATGATTATTATATGTTGTAGGTTGAATTTGTGTTCCCCTCAAATTTATATGTTGAATCCCTAATCCCCAATGTGACCATATGAGGAGATAGGGCTTTTAGGAGGTAATTTTGGTTATATGGGGATGCATTCTCATTTTCTCTCTCTCTCTCTCTCTCTCTCTCTCTCTCTCTCTCTCTCTCCCTCCCTCCCTCCCTCCCACCCTCCCTCTCCCTGGGCATTCACAAAGGAAAGACTATGTGAGCACACATTAACCAGGCAGCCATCTGCAAGCCAGGAAAAGAGCCCTGGACCCCATCTGTGCTGACAACTGCTCCTGGATGCCCAGACTCCAGAACTGACAGAAAATAAATGTCTGGGTTTTTTTGTTTGTTTGTTGTTTTTTGAAGTACTGGGGATTGAACCCAGGGGCATTCTACCTCTGAGCTACACCCTCAGCCCTATTTTATTTTTTATTTGGAAACAGAGTCTCGCTAAGTTGCTGAGGCTGGCTTCAAAACTGTGATCCTCCTATCTCAGCCTCCCATGTACTGGGATTACAGGCGTGCACCACCACACCTGATTAAACTTCTGTTGTTTAAGCCAAACACACTATGGCATTTTATGACATCAGCCTAAGCTGAATAATACCATAGTTATTTGTGGCAGAAAGATTAGGAGAAAGAGGCAACATGGAAAAAGGTGCAGATCCTAAAGGAATTGTAACCTCGGCCTTGGGAGAAGTTTTCTTGGGCAATAGAAATGTGCCTGGGATAGACCCTGATCAGGTGACTGTGCACCTGGAGTTCTCTTAGGAGAGTGATATTCAGGCAGAGTCCAGTGGTATAGTTATGTCAGATGTTCCTTTCAGTTGATGGGTTGGTACCTGGGACTTTGCATTACTAACTACTTTAGGTATATCACCCCTTCCCTATAGTAACAGGAGGTCTTGGATCTGGGCTTTAAGAACAAGTAGTAAAAGAGAACATGTAGCTTTGAGAAGGCAACCTGAAAAGTGAAGGAAGAAGTGAATGCAGATTGTGACTGATGAGTGGTATGAGCAAGGGGGAGATTGGCTCCAGAGAGCTTGGCACGGGGCTCCCAGTGCAAAGTGCAATGAAAGAAGGAAGAGGCACAGTTTTCTTGGCAGCAGAAGGCAAAGCACAAATATATATATATTTTATATTCATTCATTCTTCATTCACTCATTCATGGTACTGGGGATTGAACCCAGAGGCATTCTACCTCTGAGTTATACCTCCAGCCCCATTTTTATTTTTATTTTTTTGAGACAGGGTCTCACTAAGTTGTTGAGGGCCTCGCCAAGTTTCCAAGACGGGCCGCACACCTGCGATCCTCCTGTCTCAGCCTCCCAAGTACTGGGATTACAAGCGTGTGCCACCAAGCCTGGCTCAAAGCACAAATATTTAAATGCAGAAACAGAGGGGAGCAATGAAGAATAGAAAAACAATGCAACTCAGAGGCATCGATAAACACCAGCAAGTTTTGAGGCACAAAGTGGGTCTGAGAGTCCCTGAAATCACAATTCCTTCACTCCAATGATTTAATTACTCTGCTAAGGATGAAAGTGGGGGTCTAGAAAATGGCAAAGCAAAAATGAGTATCAAGATTTGGATTCAAATGATATCTGGTATCTTCTGGCCAGCAATTTTTTTAAATGTATTTTTAAGCTGATAACTAAACATTGTATATATTGATCCAGGAAAATGAATTACCTTCTTAGGAATAAAGGATGACTGGTGATTACATTGTTAATCATACCTGCCTAATTTATGGTGTTATTAATTATAGTTGTGACTAAGGTTATCATCTTTGAACATCTATATAGATCATCTTCTGTCATGGGTTTTCCTCCCACCTCCAAAGTTTCAAGGCAAAAGACCCATAACTGAACCTGAGTCAGCATGTAGTCATGATTTTGATGGAATCTATAGGCACAGTGATAAAGCTAATACCTGTTCCCCAACTGTCATCCAAGCAGGTCTTAAAAGGTGGGGTCATCTTCTAAAATGCTTTCCTCAAGAAACTATACAGTCTTGCTAGGACAAAGAACTCATTAAGTACAAGAGAAAATAGCACTCTGACATAATGTATGTATGGTACCCCCTCTCTCCAGCCCCATGTTTTTTTTTTTTTTTTTGCGGTACCGGGGATTGAACGCAGGGGCGTTCTACCTCCGCGCTACACCCCCGGCCCTATTTTTTATGCTTTATTTTGAAACCGGGTCTCACGAAGTTGCAGCGGGCCTCACTAGGTAGAGAGAGAGAGAGAGAGAGAGAGAGAGAGAGAGCAAGAGCTGAGGCTGGCCGCGAACCTGGATCCTCCGGTCTCTGCCTCCCAAAGTACTGGGATTACAAGCGTGCACCACCACACCCGGCTCATGTTCTTTTAACTATAGCGGTTAAAGAGGAAAATCAGATTTTTCACACTGGTTGGAGTTAATGCATTTTCAGTATTGTAGTTATTATGATGGCACAGAAAATTATCATTTAAAAAACTTCCAAGTTTCCACATCACAGATCTAAAAAAAACTCATGTACACTTGATGACTACTTGTTCAGTTTGATCTCAATCTATTATCAAGAAGCTAAAATAAAGATTGGATTCACCTATATACTGAATAGAAAATAACAGTAACAACAACATACACTTTCTTTTAATATAGATATTTGCTCTGAAAGTTTTCATAGATAATATCAAGAAATATCTTGACATAGCATTCCCTGGCAGATAGTGCCAATTCTTCTTAAGGATGATATTTCTTGTTGATATATTTAAATGATCCATATATTGATTTTTAAAAAGTAGTTAGTAAATACCATCACAAAAAACTCTTGAGCAATGTTAGTTTGTTTTATTACAGATGGATAAGAAATTAGAGAATATGCTCTAAAAGCAAAGATTATATATTTTTAATTCTTTCTTCAAACTATAGTGTTAACTAAATGCTGAAAAATTGGATTTTTTTTTAGAAAGAATAAGTGTAGTGGAAGAAAAATGTACTTCAGATCCAGGAATCCTTGGATCGCATTCTGGTTAAATAACTGGCAATTTTTCTAACTGCTTTAAGCCCTCTGGAAAAATGGGTATAATAATATTTAACTTGCCAGGTCATTGTGAGGATGAGGAATTATAATATGGCTCATGGTAAGACCCAAGAAGTGGCATGGGGATGGTGTTGACTCTGCAGATCACTTTTGGTAGGATGACCTTTTTGATAATATTTATTGTGCCTATCCAAGAGCATGGGAGATCTTTCCATCTTCTAAGATTTTCTTCAATTTCTTTCTTTAGAGTTTTATAAGTTTCATTATAGAGGTCTTTTACCTCCTTGTTTAGATTTATTCCTAGGTATTTTATTGTTTTTGAGGTTATTGTAAATGGAATTAGTTCTATATTTAACTATATTAGTTCCATATTATTAATTCTATATAATATAGTGTTATTATTATAATCTTATAATTATACAATACTATATAATATACAATGTATTATGCTTATGTTATAATATATTTTAATATATATATCATATTATTTTGTCTCTTTGGTTGAAAATTTGATAGGTCCTATTTTCTTTTCTTTTTTTGTTTTTTGCAGTACTGGGGATTGAACCCAGGGGCATTTTACCTCTGAGCTACACCCCACGCCCTATTTTTTATTCTTTATTTTGAAACAGAGTCTCGCTAAGTTGTGGAGGGCCTCACTAAGTAGCTGAGGCTGGCCGTGAACCAGAATCCTCCTGTCTCAGCCTCCCAAGTACTAGGATTACAAGTGTGTGCCACCACGTCTAGCTGATAGGCCCTATTTCTTATTTCACTTATTTTCCTTTGGCCAAATGAATTTCTTTGAGCACTTGTTTTGTAGATCAGCTGATATGAGCTACTCAGTGTTATTTTCTCTTAAAAAAGAATAAGTGTAGTGGAAGAAAAATGTATTTCAGATCCAGGAATCCTTTGGGTCACATTTTGGTTAAAAAACTGGCAATTTTTCTAACTGCTTTGAGCTTCTAGAAAAATGGGGAATAATAATATTTTCCTTGCCGAGTCATTGTGAGGGTGAGAATTATAATATGGCAAGACCATATTCATGGTAAGACCCAAGAAGTGGCATGTGATAGCATCAATAAGCAATATCCATTGTAGTGAATGGGAAGTGGTAGAAAACTAACAAGCGAGACTATCAGTTGATTTGCACCCTGCAATTGACTATGACTGTTATTATTGTACCTGGTGGAAGTGCAACATGTTCTGCTCAGGATGTCCCCAATCAAATGCTTGGAGATGACCAGAATTAACAACCTAAGATTACAAAAAACAGTAATAGATACAGTAAAGTGATATAAGAAAACAGCACATTTAAAATTAGCAAGCAAAAAATATACAAAGAAGACTGATATTATGTCCCTTTCTTTAGGCAAATAAGGTAAATTCCAATAAAAAGTAGTTGGTCAAGTAATAAAAATTGATACTAATTAACAGAACTGACTAACACAACCTTCTTTCCCCTGTACCTTTCCAACAGTTTGCTGCTGTTGAAAATTTTTAACATATATGGAGAGGTGATTTTTGTTACCTGCCACTTTGAGTTATATTTTCTATTTGATTCAGCATTAGTTCTCCTTTACTTAGCTGCTCCTCTAATGGAATTCATCCCTTCTCTGGGTCTGGAGCTTATTTTTTATTTCTTCTTTGTGTGTTATATCTTTAAGTGCTTTCTCTAGTGATGGCTTAGTAATCATGAATTCTTTTAGTTTATGCTTATTGTGGAAGATATATATATATATATATATATATATATATATATACATATATATAAATGGCACCAGCTATACATTTCCAACGTTAAATAATTACTACTATTGTTGTTAAACAACTTTGTACCTTACTATCCTCACCAAGTGGTCAAGGATGTTATGACTATATTCCTTATCCTTAAACATTTTGGTCAAATCTAGCCATGTTGAATGTTTGAGACACGGGGCATGACTATTGTTGCATGTTAATATTTATATTTCAAATATTAGAATAGAAACATCCATACACTTAGGGTTTCCCTTTTCTGTTGCTTGCCACCCACATTGGATGGAGAGGGCAGATAATTTTCACACATTTACCTTAAGCACTTTCAGTAAATGATTCTGAAACTACACTATTTCTTAGCTTGAGTCTCAGGTTTTTTCCCTCTCATTAATGTAATCCTGATTTTTAGTTTAAAATGTTTCCAGTCATAACTTGTATTTACAGAGGCTGAAGCAGTTTGCTGCTGTTGATATCTGCAAGCTTTGAGCAGTGAGACACAACAGAATGCACTATTTAGGAACTTGGGATCTAATGGCAAATAAATCTGGTCTGTATCCAGGCTTAACAGATGACTAAACCTGTTAGCTAGAGTAAGATATTTATTTTCTTAGTAACTTCTTTACTGGAGCATTATAATTGTACATAATAGTATTTGTGAAATGAGAATGATAATAACATTCTTTTCATGGGAAACTACCTGGGCCCAGTGCAGCATATTCTGGACTGATGTTCCGGCAGTGCTGTGTGCCAAATAAACATCCAGGCGACTCTGCAAAGAAATGATTTTTCATCTAGAGTCTAATCATATAAGCATGATAATATAGATGAACATTTATTTATAAGTGAACATTTTAGAGAAATTTAAGTAATTTCTTCTTTTTTATTTGTGTTATGCTTTGTTTTAAAGGAAAAAAATGTAACATGCCCTCTGAGGACATATTAACCAAAGCCTATATTGAAGAACTTTGTCCTTCCCCAGCTCTCTTTTTCTGTTCTGGGCAGTGACTTCACATGGCCCACAGAGGGCATTCCACTGGTTGAAGGCAGAAGGTAAGATAACCTTTTCTTTCCAGACTCACTTTACGTAGGTCCAAGAGTATAGGAGGTCAAGATATTAAAAATCTCAGTAGTCCAAGTACTTGGGAGGCTGAGACAGGAAGATTGCAGATTCAAGACCAGTCTCAGCAACTTAGCAAGACCCTGTTTCAAAAAAAAAAAAATGGGGCTGGAGGTATATATAGCTCGAAGGTAGAATAAATACCCCTGGGCTCAAAACCCAGTACCAAAAAAAAAAAAAAGAAAGAAAAGAAAAATCGAATCCTACTATGAAAATTGGTGGACTCATGAACATATTAATTGCACTCCAAGGGACAACAAGGAGACCTTGAAATGTGATTTCCATGCAATCCAGAGTGAACTCTCATCACCTCTGTGCAAAAACAGCCGTCGTTTTCCTGTACTCGACTACTTATACATACCATGTTTAAGTTTTTTGGATCAAACCCAGTCAGAGTAAACATGAAGTTGCTGCACATGTGGTGGAATATCTTCCGGTTGCACACTTTGGTGGCAATGAATTGGTCAAAGAATGTGTGAGAGGAGAACATTTTGTCACCAAACAATACCTGCAAGATTGATTAAAGGCACCATCAAATCTCACAGATGTCATGGGTGGAGAATGAGTGGTAATTCAGGCAAGGACTGGACAGGGGGTGACATCTGCTCAAGGTTAGTTCTCAGTAAAACCATGAGGTTAAATTATGTCTTTGTGATTTCCCCAGCATACCTCTTGATGCCTTTTTAAAGACTTTTATTTTTCCTATGGTGCTGGGGATTGAACCCAAGGGCATTCTACCTCTGAGCTATACCCCCAGCCCTATTTTTTATTTAACCCAAAGAAATGAATCTCTACTAATATGTTTCAGGCAAGGTTGCAAGTGAGTTGAATGTACCTTTTGAACTTTAGAAATCCTTCATAGCAAAACAGAAATCAATATCTCATCCCTGTGCATATTAACCCATTCCCATCTTTGTTTCACAATATCTAGGTTTATAGTCTTTGTTTCACATGGCTAGTTTTCTAATCTTAGAATAATAAACTAGATATGGTGAGAAAAGACTTTTTTTTAGTTCTTAAAACTTTTAGAAATACCCGTTTACAGTAAACCCTGGCATGTCTTTCTCCTGGAATCCTTTACTAACTGGCAATTACAACTAAAACCAGTAATAACTAGCACTTATTTTTATTGCATGAATGTACTATCAGATCTTACACTATCTTTGGTAAACTAGATCCAGCAAATTCCTACTAGGTATAACTTGCTAAATTCTGAATTTGGAAAGTGAATATGTTGTAGGGTTGAAGGAAATGCTTATTTAATAGAATATTTGATATCCCATGAATTTTTAGTGGACTATATAAAATACTAGGACCTAATTAATATTCCTGTTCATATAAAAGATAGAGAAGGAAGAAGGAAGGGAGAAAGGTAGAGGAAGAAGGAAATGAATAATAGAAAAAGAAGAGGAAGAAGAAAAGGAAGAGGAGGAAGAGAACAGGGAGGGAGAAAGAGAAGGAGGCAAGAATTACAATATATTTAACTAGTTCATATTTCTCAATTCTTTAAGTCTGAAAAATAATAATAGGCCATTGCATATATGATCTAATTTATTCTAGCCTTTTCTTCATTTTGGCATAATTACTAGGACCCTTGTATAATGTACTAGATAATTAATTTAACTTACCAAATTGTAACTCTTCTTATATAACTGTCCCCATGATAATTAAATAATAGTAGCAATGTACATTCATAGTGTACAATTATCTTAAAAGAATGTTGACATCTATTCAACAGTATCAAGTGTGACAACCCAAATAATTTGCCACATGAATAAATAATTGAACTAAAAAGAAGGAATCAGCTGGATGTGGGAATGCATGCCTGTAATCCCAGGACTTGGGAGACTGAGACAGGAGGATTGCAGGTTCCAGGACAACCTCAGCAACGTAGCGAGACTCTCAGTAACCTAGTGAGACCCTGTTTCAAAACAAAAATAAAATAGGGCTGGGGGTTGTAGCTTGGAGGTAGAATGCCCCTGGGTTCAATCCCCAGTAATACACACACACACACACACACACACACACACACACACACACAAACAAAAAAAGGAGGAGAAAGAATCAGTTCAAACAATACTATCTATATTCATAAAGTTATCAATGCCAATTTCAATATTATGCCTAGGAAGTGGGGAGGGAGCAGGCGGGACCTGGAGGGAAACGCACCGGGTGCTATGTGCATGTATGTTTCTATCACACTAAGCCTCAATATGATGTATGGCTACGCTGTACCAATGAAAGTACATGTTTTAAAAGTAGGACCTAATTTTAATCACTGAACAATTTTTATTTTTCATTACCTTCTCCATCCATGCTTGGAAAAAAAATGAAAGGAAACAACCAGTTAATAGAAGTAATCAACCATGAAAATATGATGTGAATGAGGAGGTAATATTTACCATAACGGGCCATTGCTCTGTGTTCTGATAGTCAGCTTTCGCAAGGTGAATTAGCAGGACATTCAGCTTTTCCAGGGTAAATTAGTATGACCATCTCTGACTTGACTCCCCTACCATGTATTTGCCCAAAGAGGAATGATTACACCTTCACCCTGACTTTAAAGAGAGTATGGTAATTCAGGCTAGCCAGAAGTGCAGCACCTGCTTACAGGGCAGCAAACAGGCTACCTTATAGGTGTAATTCCAATTTGATTCTGGAGGGGGCATGCTTGTAAATATAATAAATAGCAGGGAGCCAGGCTTCCTCTACTAGCTCTTTCAGTACTTTTGTAAGAATTAGAAAAGGCACGCTTTCTTCGGGAGACATGGCCCCATGCAAGGATACATGGCTTGCCAAGTAGAACATGGGCCGGATTCAGCACTCAACGGCCTCCTGAGTTGGGCACATTTCTTAAGGGTATATGAAGAACCAGGACTGATTTTTTCAAGTTGACATTGAAAAAATGGAGAAACCATTTTCTAGAAACAAAACCACTGACCTTGAGTTGCCTGATCAGATCTAAGTTCAAGTTCTAGCTCTACTACCCATTAGCTGGGTGGTTTGAGATAGGTTGTTTAGCTGCTGAGTTTCAGGTTCTTACTGTAAGAAGTCAAGACAAGCTGGGCATGGTTGTGCATGCCTGTAATCCCAGTACTTGAGAGGCTGAGACAGGAGGATCGCAAGTTCAAGGCTAGTCTCAGCAACTTAATAAGACCCTGTTTCATAATTTTTTTAAAAATTCAAAATCCTGGGGGTGTGGCTTGGAGGTAGAATCCTGGGTTTAATTCTTAATACCAAAAAAAAAAAATTTGAAGATGGTACTAACAATCCTTAGTGTCATAGAGAAAGTATAAAGAGCAAAGGATCAAGGCAAGCTGTAGATCAAAAAGAAAGTAGAGAGACACAAACATAAAGGCATAAACACCCAGGGGTAGGCTGGGAGGTGAAGAGTAAGGAAAAGATGAAACACAGGTAAACAGGAGATCTGTAACACAATGTGCTGTGACTTTGATTCTAAATTAACCTCGGTTTTGTTTTTCATGGCTGTTGTATGTTTTCTCTCATATGTGAAAGCTAGAGAGAGAAAAGGAAAAAGGAACTTCAGTTAAATGAGGAGAGACACCAGTAGAATAGTGGAAGGGGAGTGAGGAAGGGAGGTGAGGAGTGGAAAAAGGAGTATTGAGGAAGGAAAGAACTCAAATAATTTTATGTCCATATGTGAAGGTATGACCAACTCACTAACGTGTACAGGGAGGGCGGAGGGGGCAACGGGGGGATGCAAAGGGAAAAATGTCAAGTGACCTGTGCATGTGTGTTTGCGTCACTTTGAACCTCACTATGATGAATAATTACAATGCACCAATAAAAGTATAAAAAAGTAAAATAACGTCAAGTAATATAATTAAGAATACTACCTAGTAATTCATGAGCACTGTTGTAGGCCTGGAGTGATGCTTACACATATGTTATCTCAATGAATATCCCAATTTGACAAATTCTACCCATTTTGTAAGTGTGAAAACTGAAGCTTAGAATGGTTAAATAACTGGCCCACAGGATTCAGAGGTAGAATGTGAGCCAGGTTCTTCTGACTCAAGTCCTTATGCTTTTGCCTTGGGTGAATTGAGATGGATTTAATAGAAACAAAGGAGCAATCAAAATAACCAACAGTATCAATGAGAAGAAAGATACTACATGGAATATTCTCCAGGATAGATTGCTATGGTAGGCCATAAAACAAATCTCAACAAATTTAAAAAGTTAAAATCATATTGAATATCTTGTCTAACCACAATGCCATAAATAGATATCAATAACAAGAAAAACTTTGAAACTATACAAACACATGGAAATTAGACAATGTATTCCTGAGTAATCAAAGGAGTGAGAAATAAATTAAGAAAATTTTTTTTTAAATTCTTGAAACAAAGAATAATGGAAATACAACACATCCAAACCTATAGGCTACAGCAACATCAGTACTGAGAGGAGAGTGTACAGCAGTCAATGCCTACATCGAAGGTAGAATTAATGAAGGAAACACTTCCACTGATGTTACGTACATAGATGAAAATATCAATGCCAATCTCAATATCATGTATGGAGAAGAGGAGGGAGCTGGGGGGAAGCTCACCAAGTGCTGTGTGCATGTATAACCCTATCACTCTGAACGACATTATAGTGCGAGACTGCAATGCACCAATAAAAGTAAATATATATCTATATATCTATATCTATATATGTGGAAGAAAAATATCAAATGAACAAATTATTATTCCATCACAAGAAAATAGAAAACAAGAATAAGTCAAATTCAAAACTAGTAGAAGATAAAATAAAGACCAGAGAAGAAATAAGGCAAAATGGAGACTCAAGAAGAATATAAAAGATCAACAAGTAAAGAGCTGGTTTTTCAAAAAGATTAAATTGACAAACACTTAGCTAGACAAATTAAGAAAAAATATTCAAATAAATAAAATCAGAGACAGAAAATGAGACACTATGACACTATAGAAATACAGGGATCAAAAAGCCGGGCGTGGTGGCGCACGCTTGTAATCCCAGTACTTTGGGAGGCGGAGACCAGAGGATCCGGGTTCGCAGCCAGCCTCAGCTCGCTCGCTCTCTCTCTCTCTCTCTCTCCCTGTCTCTCTCTCTCTCTCTCTACCTAGTGAGGCCCTCCGCAACTTCGTGAGACCCGGTTTCAAAATAAAGTATAAAAAAATAGGGCCGGGAGTGTAGCGCGGAGGTAGAACGCCCCTGGGTTCAATCCCTGGTACCGCAAAAAAAAAAAAAAAAATACAGGGATCATAATAGATTGTTATAAAAATATATGCCAACAAATTTGATAACCTAGGAGAAATGGGTAAATTCTTGGACACATATACTACTAGAAAAGAACATAGGGAAAATTCTTTAGGATATTGGTATGGACAAGGATTTTTTAGATAAGAGCCCAAAGCATAGGAAGCAAAGCAAAAACAGACAAATGGGATTACATCAAACTAAGTAGCATCTATAATGCAAAGGAAACAATCAACAGAGGGAAGAGAGATCCTATAGAATGGGAGAAAATATTTATAAACTATACATCTGACAAGGGGTTGATATCCAGAATATATAAAGAATTCAACTTAGTAGCAAAACAAGCAAGCAAGCAACAAACTAATCCAATTGAAACATGGTCAATAGACTTATATAGACATTTCAGCATACAAATGGCCAATAAGTATATGGAAAAATTCTCCATATCACTAATCATTAGGGAAATGCAAATCAAAATGACAATGAGTTATCACTTCACTCCAGCTAGTATAACTATTATTAAAAGGGCAAAAGATAACAAGTGCTGGTGAGGATATGGGTAAAAGGGTCCCCTTACACACTGTTGGTGGGAATGTAAATTAGTACAGCCATTATGGAGAATATAATGGCTCAAAGAAATCAAACCATTTAGTCAAATCAACTCTCACTTTAGCTGTGATTGAAGGATAACCCAGGAGAGAAGCTTCTAGAAAGATGAAGACATTAAGGTAGAATGGCATAAGAATGAGCTCCCTGAGTCCTGCTAATAAAATTGTACATCATCAGGATATCTTGAACACCTATTATGTTCTCAGATGTTTATAAAATGTCATCTGTCTTCACTTGAAATCACTGGACATAGAGATACTCAGAGTTACTACAGATTTAAATTGAGGGAAGTCACATACCTTGACTGTTTTCCTGGAAAGAGTTGTTAGTTTTCTCATTGGACTTTGGGTGTAGTTCACTGTGACCACTGGTGCCAGAGCAAAAAATATCTTAATCCTTTTAGCCAGTTCTGGATTTGTAGAGAAAGCTATAAAAGCTGAAAGTGAAGATGACACAGTTCATCGATTTGCAACATTTTTTTCATTTTAACTGATAGTAAAGGTAGCCACATTAAAACAAAACAAAATTTTAAAAAATTAAGAGTAAATACCATTTGTGGGGAGGAATTTCTAAATTAATCAAGGGGTAAGAATGGCTAATTCAAAATAAAGTGAGTTTCTTATCCCTGGTGAGTGCAAGTCTACTTATATAGAAAATATTGAAGAGAGGGTTCAAACATCTTCTGTAGAACATGTGTGGTTAAACTCCAAGGACCATTCCAATTGGACCATCATCTGATGTCAGACAAAACTGAGCTATCATCATGGCTTCCCATCCAATAGCGGTGTGAAAATTGCCTCCCTTGTATGAGTCTCAGTTTCCTCAATCTATAAATGAGGATGACAGAATCCTTAGAGGATGGTTCTTTCATATATGAACTACATACCTATATACCACATATGTGTGTGTGTGTGTGTGTGTGTGTGTGTGTGTGTATACACACACATATAACCCTTATTTATATATACATGAAACTTAAGGTGTTACTTGGCTTTATTATCACTGGGAAGAAAATCCTAAATTCAACCATTTGTGAAATATGGATGACAACATCCTCAGATGTCTGCAGTTTCCAATGAAAGAAGCGGAGTAATGAGAGGATGGAGGTGCTGACTGGCACTGCCTACACTGTCCTACCCACGTCTGGCCTGCCCCGGTGCTTCCCTGGTAAGCAGAAGTCACACTGATTGTAGCACATAATCAGCTTTGTAATTCTCTGCTTTCTTTCTGGTGTCCCTTACTTTGAGTTCTTCAAGGTAAAGATGGATGTCATGTTTACTCCTGCTTCCCCCAGCAAGTGGTTACTTGCTGTCTCACAAATGTTTGTTGAGTACAAAAATAAATAAATGAATAATTCTTTCTCTTTCAGGCCTATCAATCTCCAAATTCAGTGTTGGAGAAAAGCTCCCTATTGTCATTCTTGTTTTATTTGTTCATTGGAAACCAGCCAGAGGGAATTTTTCCCCAATTAAAGTCCCCAATCTAGAGACTCCTCAGAGAGGTACTGATCCCTTCCATAAATATGGAAGAAGAGCCTATGACACCCTTTAATCACATCTGCCCCAAACACACCTATAGTGGTGCCCTGTGAGTGGCCCACATAGTAGACTTGCTCCTGTCCAGTTTTCTCTATGATTAAGTTTATCGTAGCTGGAAGGTCGTATTTAGCCATCTCATCCAAACTGCCAAAGAAAAGAAAGAATAAAATTGAAAAAGGATTCCAGAAAACAATTCCATTCATGATAACCTAAAAAAAACCTAGAAATAAATCTAACCAAGGAGGTAAAAAACCTCTACAATGAAAATTATAAAACACTAAAGAAAGAAATTGAAGATCTTAGAAGATGGAACGTTTTCCCAAACTCATGGATAGGTAGAATAAATATTATCAAAATGGCCATTATACCAAAAGTGATCTACAGATTCAATGCCATCCCTATTAAAATACCAATGTCATTCTTCACAGAGCTAGAAAAATCAGTCCTAAATTTCATATAAAAAAGATCCAGAATAGCCATAGCAATTCTCAACAATAAGAACCATACAGGAGGCATCACAATATCTGACTTCAAGTTATACCACAGAGTTATAGTAATAAAAACAGCATGGTATTGGCACAAAACCAGACACATAGACCAATGGAACAGAATAGAAGATACAAAAACAAAACCATACACTCATAGCAAATTGAATTTTGACAAAGGTGCCAAACACATACATTGGAGAAAAGACAGCCTTTTCAACAAATGGTGATGGGAAAACTGGTTATCTACCTGTAGAAAAATGGAATTAAATCCCAACCTCTCACCATGCACAAGAGTCAACTCAAGATGGGTCAAAGACCTGGAAATTAGACCACAGACTTTGAAATTACTAGAGGAGGGCATAGTTCCAATACTCCAACATTTACACACAGGTAGACACATCTTCAGTAAGGCCCCCAAGGCACAAGAAATTAAAATGAGAATTAATAAGCAGAATTGCATTAAAGAGCTTCTGTGTAGCAAAGAAAACCATCAAGAATCCTAATAGAGAGCCTACAGAATGGGAGAAGATCTTTGCCAGCTACTCCTCTGATAGAGGACTAATATCTAGAATATACAAAGAACTTAAGAAACTTACTGCTAAAAAAGCAAATAACCCAATAAAAATGGGCAAGTGAACTAAATACACACTTTACAGAAGAAGAAATACAAATGGCCAATAAATGTATGAAAAAAATGTTCATCATCATTAACAATCAGGGGGATGCAAATCAAAACTTCTCTGAGATTCCATGGCAATCATCAAGAAGTTTAAAAACAATAAAAAACAAAAAAACCCAAGAAATTAGAACTCTTCTACATTGTTGGTGGGATTGCAATTTAGTGCAGCCACTATGGAGATCAGTGTGGAGATTCCTCAGAAAATTGGGAATGGATCCACAATATGATCCACCTATACCACTCCTGGGTATCTTTCCAAAGGGACTGAAATTGGAGAATTACAGTAATATATGCATATCCATGTTCATAGCAGCACAATTTACAATAGCCAAATTACAGAACCAACCTGGGTGTCCATCAACATATGAGTGGATTACAGAATTGTGGGATATACACACAATGGAATTCTACTCAGCAATAAAGAAGAACAAAATTATGTCATTTGTAGGAAAATGGAGGGACCTGTGAGATTAGCCAGCCACAGAAAGTGAAGGGTTATATGTTTTCTCTCATATGCGGAAGCTAGGGAGTAATCAGTATACAAGAAAAACCCCAGGGGAGCGAGGGAAGTGGTCCGGAGGGCAGTAATGGTGGGAGGGAGAATTAACAAAGGAAGCACATCCACTGTATTATGTATATATGTGAGAATACCAATGTCAATCTCAATACCCTGTATGGGGGCAGGGGATGAGGAGGGAGCCAGGGGAAAGCCCACCAAGTGCTGTGTGCATGTATGTCACTATCACTATGAAGTACATTATGATGTGAGACTATAATGCACCAATAAAAGTATATTTAAAAATACAAATGTAAAAAAAGATCTCATTGTTAGGCCTGCAAAATTTAAATACACTCAGTGCAGACATAGATACTCTGCTTTTGTAAAATATGAGACCAGAGTTAATGTGTGGTAGTATGTATGCCTCTGAGCACCTCTTCAAAATGTCACTCTGATTTTGAGAGATATGTTTAAGAAATGGGAATCATAAAAATCTAATTTGTAAAGGCCTACTAGTGCTTCTCCTGTAAGGCTAGTCATGTTTCACTTAATCCCATAGCAGATTTGCCAAACTTGTGGAAAAAATTATTTGCAATGTTTATCTAAAATCATAATAATAAAGTAATGGATCTTCAGCCCTTCACTCAACAGTCTGCTGAATCAGAATTTCTAGGGAAACGTTCTGGTAATTTGCTTACTTATCAATGGCCCCGGGTGCTTCCAATCCTGTGTACAGTTTGGGAAACACTCAACTAGGGAATCACCTTGTCACTTTCAATAGTGCGATGTCACAACCACATTGGAGTGTGGAATTAGGAAATGGCAACTGGTTTCCAGAAAGGAGGCAGGAAGGAGGCCAAGGAACAAGTGGCTTTAGTGACCTCCCAGGCATGGTTCTCAGCGCCTATGCACATGCGTGGGTTTGTCCCTGTGACCAAGCAGGGCAGGCTGCTGAAGCAGACAGCATCCCCTGGGCACTGCTGCCGGCAACACTCCACTCTTTAGCTATCCTGTGATCAGGACACATACACACACACACACACACACACACACACATACCAGGAAAGAAGCAGAGGGGTGGGTGGTGGTAAAAACAAATAACAGTACAATAATAAGGACATTTCTGGATAGAGGAAGAAAGGTTTGTTTCCTTCCTGTGCCTTCCATCAGACAGAAGGGGGAAAGTGAGCAAAGTACATACTTTATTCATTTGCCTATTTCTGTTTACCTGAAGGCCCAGTATTCTGGTGATTTGGGTGACAATTTCAAGTGTTTCCTGGACCAGGTATTTCCTCGACTGTTCCCCAACCATACATCATACCCATTGTCTGCCAGAAGGAAGGCCAGGCTGTTGTTGGGCAGGTTGCAGATCCAGTCGCTGGCAGATGCAATTAAGCCATGCTGCAAATACACCACAGGCCTCGGAGCTGCAAAACACAGGCAACAAGAATTTCATGCTTCCACTTCCTATAGTGCTGAAGAGAGGCTAAGAGATGAACTTTGGAGCCTGGCAATCCTGGGATCTACTCTTTCCTTAACTATTTACTAGGGCAAGTAATGTATCTTTTCTATGTCTTATTTTCTCATTTATAAAATTGAAATTACATAGAATGTATTATGTTATGTAGGTTATGTAGGTACTAAAGTCAGATTGCCCTGGTTCAAAATCCATTTGCTACATATAAACCCCTCCTGGGCTCAGCAAATTCACTTGTATAATGAGGAGTGATAATAAATGCTATCTCATAGGGTAGTTATAAGAATTCAATGATAATTAGAATACATAAAAATCAGCACAACAAATATTAACACTATTGCTTTTATTCATATTAATAGGATTTTATTTCTCAAGAAAGATCTTATTACAAAGCTTTAAGCTTTTCTCAAAATAATAATAAAATGTCATTTGTAGAATGTTTACTGATAAAATAATAAAAATGTCTCAAACAATAATAAAAATGTCATTTGTAGAATGTTTACTGAATGCCAGGCACTGTGCTAGATTTTATAGGTACTGCTTTCATTTCATTTGAGTTGTTAGAAAGCAAAATGCAAGGTTGTGAGTAGAATTTCACACACTGTCAAATTGTTAATTTGTTCTAAAAATTTTACTACCAATGTAGAATTGGAGCATCTTAACTAAGAAAGAGAAAAGACACCTCTAATTGCAGCTACTTTGAAAGGCTGAGGAAAGAGGATTGCAAGTTCAAGATCAGCCTGGGCAACTTAGGCAGACTCTGTCTCAAAATAAAAAAATAAATGGGGCTGGGGGTGGGTGTAGCTCAGTGATAGAGTGCCCCTGGGTTCATTCTCCAGTACAGGAAGGGGGGTGGAGGGAGGGGAGAGAGAAAGGGAGAAGAAAAATAAGGAAGTGGGAAAGTGGTATTGAAAAAGAAAGAAGAAGGAAGAAGAGACTAGGCTTTTCTTTTTTTTTTTTTTGCGGGATTGAACGCAGGGGCGTTCTACCTCCACGCTACACCCCCGGCCCTATTTTTTATACTTTATTTTGAAATCGGGTCTCACGAAGTTGCGGAGGGCCTCACTAAATAGAGAGAGAGAGAGAGAGAGAGAGAGATTGAGAGCTGAGGCTGTCTTGAACCTGCAATCCTCCGGTCTCCGCCTCCCAAAGTACTGGGATTACAAGCGTGCGCCACCACACCCGGCTAGGCTTTTCTTCTTTATAAATGGTTTGTGATGTAAAAGTCTAGATTTTCGTCGACTCCTTCTCATATTGAGAAGTGTTGTGCTACCACATCCTAAAGAAAAGTAGCGAAGAAGTGAGGGAATAAAAGTAAAAAAAAAAGCATAGAACTCTTAGGGTAATATTTACTTTGAAAAATTAAATCACACTGACTTGGGTGGAGAAGTGATTACAAGTGGATTAATGCCAGTTAGAAGGTAGTGTAGAAGTTGGAGAGATCATATTCAGCCTGGATTTGAGTGCTACTGCAGCTAAGAGAAATTTTCAAATTAGAGAGAAATTTAGAAGGTGAAATTGATAGTTCTTGGTAACTGGCTGTACAATAGGAGGTGAGAGAAAAGGTGCTGTCAATACTGACTCCTGGGTGTCTGATTTCCAAACCATACCCTGGTGTCTCTAGAGTAAGATACACATTTTCTTTTGTTTTGTGTTTATTTGGAAGGAGGACAAGAATGTGGAGAAAAGGAGAGGTCAAAATAAACAGTGCATACAAAAATGATTCAAAACTTCAAAGAATTATACAAATTAGAGAGGTGAGTGACAATTTTCCTCCTTGAATGGAAAGGACTGTGACCTATTTCAGAACAAAAACTTCCTGGTGCTACCAGGACATCTGGGCATCTCTGTTTTAGGTATTTTTCCTTTCATAATAAAATAAATCATACCAGTTTTCCTTGGGCATCCTCTTCCATGAGGAATCCTATAAGTTCCGAGAATGTAACCATCCTTTGTCACGACATCATACTTTTCACAAGGATAACCCCAATAAGAAATAATCTGGCTCTAAAAAGGGGAGAGAAAAATATATACCTTCATGATGCAATCTCTTACTTTTTACACATGCATTGTAACATAGTACTTTTCACTGCAACCTACTGTTCATTAATTTTTGTGTTGAGACAGCATATGGTGGGAAAAATTAGGATAGTTTGAGGAGGATTTCTGGAAGGGGTTGCATGCAAAGGCACCAGTAAGACAGGGTGGGGTGACTCTACATGCCAGTGTCTACATCCCAGTTTGCTCAGGACAGTCTCTGGTTATGCCTGTTGGCCTGGTATTACTAATGCACACTAGTTCATTCTCAAAATGTTTTGACCAAAACTTGCATGGTCATCTAATTAGGGAGACCACAGGGGATTGCCACTTACTGCTGAGAAGTGAGCTGCTACCCCCTTAGGCCTGAAGGGAGATTGAAGGAAGCAGTTATCAGAATCCAGAAATAGAAAGTGAAGCAGAGAGGGCCACACTGGGGAGACAGCTTGTCTAACTTGACTTCATAGGGATGGAACGAGGGCAATAAAAATACCTAACTTCATTCTCCTTTCTTCCCCCTCATACTCAAGATTTTTACTGGCTAAGCAGATCTTAAAACTAAAGATTAAGGAAGCTTGTTGACCTAGTCTTTATAGTTCATCTCTTGGGCAGAGAGAATGGTATAAAAGAGCAGAGAGGCACAGTGGCACACACATGTAATCCTAGTGCTTGGGTGGCTCAGACAAGTGGATTGTAGGTTCAAGGCCAACCTCAGCAACTTAGCGAGACCCTCAGCAATGTAGTGAATTCCCATTTTACAGTTGAGAAAACTGAAGTTCAGGAAGATTAGTAATTTGTTCAAGATTATACACTAAGAAGAGATAAAGACACAGTTAATGACAAAGTAAGTTTTTAACTCCAAAGCCAATGCCTTTATAAGGAGATTATGCATTTGCCCATGTCAGGTACACTGATGTGTGCATCAATTATGGGACTGTACAGAGCAGTGGGTAGGAGCCCAGACTCTGGAGACAGGTATGTGCCACCGAATTCCTACTCTTCTTCTTCTTAGCTTATTTTACTTTTAGAGGTAGTAATAGTACCTCTTCACAGACTTGTTGTGATATTTATATGTAATATATCTAGGACAGAGCCTGGTACAAAGAAGTTGATTCATAATGTTTGTTATTCTTATTATCATTATAGAAGAATGAAAGGCCATAAAGAGCACAGAGTATGGAGGAAAAGAATGTGTGTAAATGGGAGGAAGAAGAAATTTGGATTTGAGGACATATATTCATGGACTTTGAGTTTGATAGTATGGTAGGAGGTCAGGAATACTTGCTAGATATTTAGAAAGAATATCAAGAAGAGACACTAATATAAAATGTTGATAGATTTATTCTTAGAGTTCTAACACAAGCTTGGTGCACGGGCAAGGAAACCAGTACCACACTGTGCACATGAGAGAATGGAGAATCCTAGTGGAATGAAGCCTGGGGTGGGCATTTGCCATTTAGCTTTCCTGTTTGTTTGTTTGTTTGTTTGTTTGTTTTGTTTACCCAGCACTATTCCATTCTGTTTCTCTGCATGAATTCCTGAATTCCTGAAAGTTGAGATGCTTTCGGTTATAACCAACTGAAACCAACCCTAGCTTATTAACCCCAAAAGCACTCTTTTATGCCTCACAAAAATCAAAGAAATTTCTCTACAAAAAAACTCAGGAAGAACTCAAGGATATTCTATAGGAATCATGAGTATTAATTCATAAATCCTTCTCTCCAGTAAGCCACCATTAGAGGGCAGCTCAAGCCACCAGCAGATGTGATATTGTTGCTCCAAATTAGGTCAGATCTTTCAACTCTTGGATTAGTTAGCTTTGCCAAGGAACAGGGGAGGAAGCACAGATTTAGCCACTGGTGGAACTGTTGAAAACCAGACAGGCACACCAAGTGTATCTAAAGTCATAACTAACTGTAACCTTTATCTTAGTTTTTTTAATGAACAACTTACAATATTCATATTAGCTTCAGGATTTACGGTGCTTCCTTTATTATAACCATATATAGGTCCAAGAAGAAGCATCCAGCATGCTGCTGCTAAAAGCTGCCACATTCGGAGTCTGCCTGGGAAAGGAAATGGTAGTATATTTGTCACCAAAGAGGAATTCTGCAAAAAGAAATTTGGTGTAATCTACTTCTAGGTCATGCTTTCATGAGTAACATACCCAATTACTCAGGACTCATTCCATGAAAAACCTTAAATGATGACTTTTAAGAAAGGAAGGAAGGAAGGAAGGAAGGAAGGAAGGAAGGAAGGAAGGTCAATTAAGTCCTCAAAAGATAGCTGGATGAAGCTGGGCGTGGTGGTGCACGCTTGTAATCCCAGTACTTTGTGAGGCAGAGACCAGAGGATCTGGGTTCGCGGCCAGCCTCAGCTCTCTCTCTCTCTCTCTCTCTCTCTCTCTCTCT
>PVJS01011472.1:0-28970 GCA_004027185.1 Glis glis | reverse complement strand
TTTTTATACTTTATTTTGAAACCAGGTCTCACGAAGTTGCAGAAGGCCTCACTAAGTAGCTGAGGCTGGCTGCGAACCAGGATCCTCCAGTCTCAGCTTCCTAAGTACTGGGATTACAAGTGTGTGCCACCACGCCTGCCGGACATTCTACTTCTGAGTTACACTCCCTGCCCTGTTATTTTTTTCTATTTGGAAACAGGGTCTTGCTAAGTTGCTGAGAGCCTCTCTAGTTTGCTGAGGCTGGCTTTGAACCTGTTATCCTCCTGTCTCAGCCTTCCAAGTGCTGGGATTATAGGCATGTGCCACCACACCCAGCTTCAGTTCTTCCTTTCTTAGAGCCCTAATGTCAGTCAGAAGTGAGAGTTTACAACCTTCCCTGATCTTTCCTGAACCCACTACATAGAGTTTGTTATGCATGTAGTCCTACACGTTTGGCCTTTAGATTTCTCAGGAATATGATGGATTCTCTGGGCATCTCATTCCCTATCTTTTTTCCAGCTCTTTTTTTTAAAACCTAATCACTTCACTGTCCCATGCAGGTAGAATGTTAAACAATTGTTGCTTATTATTTTTTACAAATGTTCTCAGAGAAAAGGCTGTTCACACAGGGAGAGATCTCAGTAAAGTCAAAGATAAGCTTTATAAGTGGCATTTTCCATAGAATTTCCAGATAGAATAAATAACAGCAATCATCTGAAAATGGGCTTTGAAAGAGTTCCGGCCCTGTTCTGATCCCTCCTGTGAGTGCTGTCTTGTTCCAGGCCACCCTGGAGCAGGTGAGGAGGCTGAGTCTAAGGCATGTTAAAACACCACAGTACTCACTCTATTTACCAGGATCAACTATTTTTCATGAATAAGAAAGAATAAATGCTCCCTGTATTGTTGCAAGCCTTTGATTAATTTCCAGAGTACCAAAGAAATTTATTTTGACAGCTTTTGCCAGTGTTCTCATTGCATTCATGGAAGAGAGAAATTCCTGAAGTCCTTACTTTGTTTTTTATGATCATGTCACTCAAATATACTTTTAGGAAATTTAGATTATAATTTTAAGCATATTTTATATTTACTCTTGTTGTTAAACATTTGTGATATTCTTCATTCCTTTTTGTAAATTCAGGTGTCCACCTGTTATTTTCCTTATGACTGACGGGCTTTAATATGTCCTCTGGTATAGGTATGCAGGTGGTGAAATCTTGCAGCTTTTGTATGGCTGAGAAGTTCTTTGTATCTATGTTGATGAGACATGGACTATAGTTTTCTTGTAATATATTTGTCTTATTGTGTTATCAGTACAATGCTGGCTTCATGAGTTGGAGTGTGTTCCTTTCTCTTGTTTTCTGAAAGTGATTGAGGAATTAGTATCGTGTGTGTGTGTGTGTGTGTGTGTGTGTGTGTGTGTGTGTGTGTGTGTTACTGGGGATTGAACCCAGGGGCATTCTACCTCCAAGCTACACCCTTAGTCCTATTTTATTTTTATTCTGAAATAGGGTCTCGCTAAGTTGATGATCCTCCTGTGATCCTCCTGTCTCAGCCTCCCAAGTACTGGGATTATGCCTGGCAGTATCATTTCTTATGTAGAAATAAATTTATATAGATACAGATATAGTTTATCTACCTATACATCTATAAATATGATCTATGTATTTAAATACATAACTATGGACAGGTTTTTTTTTTTTTTTTTGGTGGTACTGGGGATTCAACGCAGGGGCATTCTACCTCCGGGTTACACCCCAGCCCTACTTTTTATTCTTTATTATGAAACAAGGTCTCACTAAGTTGCAGAGGGCCTCACTAAGTAGCTGAGGCCGGTCTCAGCCTCCCAAGTACTGGGATTACAGGTGTGAGCCACCATGCCTGGCAGACAGGTTTAATTATATGTAAGTATATGTCTATGATTTCTATTCTTTAAGGGTTTGTTTGGCCCAATATATAGTCTGTCTTGTTGAAGTCTGTTCATTTGATGAGAACATGCATTATTTTGTTGTGTGAAGTGTCTTATCAATGTCATTTAGGTCAAGTTGGTTGGTAATGTTCAGGTCTCCTGTGTTCTTGCTGATTTTCCACCCACCGCTTATTTTATGTTACTGATAGAAATACTGAGATATCCAAGTATAATTGTGAGATGGTCTGTTTCTTCCTTTATTGTATCAGTTTTTACTTCTTGCATTTTTAAGCACTCTTGTTAGCTGTATACATGCTTAGGATTGCTATATCTTCCTGGTGAATTGACTCTTACGGTTATCATTTATCTGGAGCTATACCTTATTCTGAAATCTACTTTTTCAGATATTAATTTAACTACTTTCTTCTGGCTAGTGTTTGCATAATACTTCCCCATATCTTTTTACTTTTAACCTCTCTTTGTCAACATATTTACAGGAGTTCCTTGTAGTTGTACACAGTTAAATCTTAAAAAATGCCATCTCACAGTCTTGTTTCTTTTAATTGTTTGGTTAGGCCATTTACATTTAATATAATGATGGATATGGTTGGATTTAGGCCTGACATTTTATTATGTATGTTTGTCCCCTGTGGTTTTTGTTCCTTTGTTCACTATTTTCTGGCCTCATTTGGATTGTTTGAATATTTTTAAATATTCTATTTTAAGTTGCTAGTTGGATTTTTTGCTACATTTCTGAATTTTAATGTTTTCTCTGGGGATTGCAATATAGTACTTTAGCTTTCAGTCTGCCTAAAGTCAATATTGTAACAGTTCAAGTAAAATGTTAGAATCCGTACAAACATATAAGCCCCTTTTTTTTTTCTTCCATATGTTATAGTTGTCATTTGTATCCCATTTATATACATTGACAATCTTACTTCACTGTCTTAGTCCATTTTCTGTTGCTATAACAAAATACCCGAGGCTGGGTAACTTGTAGATTATTTAGTTCATAGTTTTGAGGACTTAAAGTCCAAACAGCATGATGCCAGCTCTGGTGATAGCCCCTTTGGCTATGTCACATTATAACAGATGGCATCGTGGCAGGAGCATGTGCAGGGGGAAGAGCTCAGGAAGCCAGAGAGTATTAAGGGGCAGTCTTGTTCTTTGCTGTCAATATCTCCCTTAGGGACTCACTGTAGTCTCATGAGAACTACATCAATCCCTTCTTAGAGCAGTGCCCCCTGTGACCTAACCACTTCCCACCTTGCCCCACCCCTGAAAGCTCCTACTACTAACTTTTTCTTTGGTGGTACTGGGGATTAAACCCAGGAGAATTCTACCTTCAAGCTACACCCCCAGGCCTATTTTATTTTTATTTTGAAACAGGGTCTCGCTAAGTTGATGAAAGTCTTATTACTTGCTAAGGCTGTCCTCATACCTGTGAGTCTCCTGTCTCAGCCTCCCATGTACTAGGATTACAAGAGTATGCCACCACACCCAGCTTTCTACTTTTTTTATTTTTTTTTTGCAGTACTGGGGGTTGAACCCAGGGGCATTCTACCTCTAAGCTACACCTCCAGCCCTATTTTATTTTCTTTATTTTGAAACAGGGTCTCACTAAGTTGCGGAGGACCTCACTAAGTAGCTGAGGCTGGCCACGAACCTGTGATCCTCCTGTCTCAGCCTCCCAAGTGCTGGAATTACAAGCGTGTGCCCCCATGCCCAGCTTTATTTTTATTTTGAAACAGGTTGGTTGGTGAGAGTCTCACTACTTGCTGAGGCTGTCCTTGAACCTGTGATCCTCCTGTCTCAGCTTCCCATGTCCTGGCATTACAGGCATGCGCCACCAAGCCTGGCTGTCATACTGACTTTTAATGTGGTCCCCAAAGCTCCATTCATTTCTTTAAAATGTTTGTTTTTTTTCTTTCAGGTTGGATAATTTGTTAAGTTTAGTAACTCTTTCCTCTGCCATCTCTATTCTACCCTTTAGGCTATCTAGTCAATTTTTAAATTTTAGATACTGTATTGTTCATTTCTATAATTTGTATTTCGTTCTTAATTACAGTTTCTGTTTCTGTGCTGTGTTTTCTTTTCATTTGTTTTAAGGGCTTGGTTTGTTTTTTTTAGATGTTCTGAAACATGATTATAATAGCTGCTTTAAAGTCTTTGATAATTTTAACATCTGGATCATTTCAGGGCTTTCCATTTGTTCATCATCTTTTCCCTTGGAAATTGGTCACATGGTCCTAGTTCTCTGTGTGTTGAGTAATTTTGGATTATTTCCTGGACATCTTGAATTTTATGAGAATCTGGATCCTTGTTAAATTTCCTGAAGAATATCAGTTTGTTTTGTTTCATTTTGTTTTGTTTTAGCAGGCCGTCAACCTGGTTAGGTTCACACAGCATGTTCTGTCTTTTTTTGTTGTTGTTGTTCTTAGTGGTTCTGATATTGATTCACTTTTCAAAGGCTTAATGCTAGCACCAATCAGGTAAAGGTGGGGTTGGAGGGATGCTTTATATCAGAGTTTATTTCTTAGAGCCTTGCTGTATTGTTTTGGGACTGCCCTTATGAATGCACTGGTCAGAGGTGAACCTGACACTCGAGTTGATTCAAACATAGAATTTTAGGGTATTTTATTCTGCAGCTGTTTCTGCTCTGCAATTTTCCCCTATGATCTCCATTCCCAGCAGCCCATTTTCTCTGCCTTATGGCTACAAAGACAGA
The DNA here is from genome assembly GCA_004027185.1 of Glis glis. Taxonomy (NCBI): domain Eukaryota; kingdom Metazoa; phylum Chordata; class Mammalia; order Rodentia; family Gliridae; genus Glis; species Glis glis. The sequence continues at coordinate 24,357 of PVJS01011472.1, read as the reverse complement.
TTCCTCTTAGAGTCTTTTCCACCAGCACTGTCATACAATTCCATGTAACTTGGACTGCTCTAAGGGTAATGTGGTGATAAAGTAACACAGAAAAGGGAGAGAGAGCCGGGTGTGGTGGCGCATGCTTGTAATCCCAGTACTTTGGGAGGCGGAGACCGGAGGATCCGGGTTCGCGGCCAGCCTCAGCTCTCTCTGTCTCTCTCTCTCTCTACCTGTCTCTCTCTCTCTCTCTCTCTCTCTCTCTACTTAGGCCCTCCGCAACTTCGTGAGACCCGGTTTCAAGATAAAGTATAAAAAATAGGGCCGGGGGTGGAGCCCGGAGGTAGAACGCCCCTGCGTTCAATCCCAGGTACCACAAAAAAAAAAGAAAGAAAAGGGAGAGAGAAAAAATGACCCCACTTTTTTCATATTGCAGTACCTCTTTTCCTGGTTGCTTTGTCTCAATTTTTCTCACTTAGTTTTTTGTGACCACCCCACCATTTCTATGTCAGTAAATGTCAAAAAAAAAGGGGGGCTTTCCTTGTTTCTGGCTTTTAAGAACTCGTTTTTCTGCTATTCTGGCCAAAAAGTCAGATCCTCTCTCAAGAATTCTTCCAGTACATTCTGTCTTGCATTTCCACACTGGAGAGCTGCCCTAGGGTCTAATCTGAGAGAAAAAGAAAAACAACCACATGAAGCTCACCCCAGTAAGGGATGTTCTTCACACTTTGACTTCTCCCTATCTGCATACTGTTTTTAACTTTTCTGGAGCCTTCCTTAGTTGCTTTTTACATTTTTTCACAAGTTTTTGGCTATTATCAGTGGGGATGATAGACTCTAGTGGACTTAAAACATCTGTCCTGCGCCAGATGTCCAAGGACATTTAACACTTAAATCTGGAAGGAAAATATCTTGCAATAAGAATTGATATATTAAGTGAAATTTAGCATTTTTTATTTTTTTGCAGTACCGGGGATTGAACCCAGGGGCATTCTACCTCTGAGCTACACCCCAGCCCTATTTTATTCTTTTATTTTGAAACAGGTCCTCACTAAGTTGCTGAGGCTGGCCTTGAACCTGTGATCCTCCTGTCTCAGCCTCCCAAGTACTGGGATTACAAGTATGCGCCACCATGCCCCGCTTAGAAGAGGATTTTTTTTTTTTTTTTTTTTTTTGCGGTACCAGGGATTACCTTTCCTCCAGTTCCCAATTACATGTTCCTCATTTCCATCTCAGATCTCATCAGAATGGTCTTTGCCATGCATGTTCTGCCAACACTTTTTTCATGCGTATTTATGTATTCTCTAAGATCTAGGTTTTCTCTCTAGTTTTCCTCTTCTTTCAGAGCCCTCAGAAGAACTGCCTTTAGCAGACCCTGCTCAGCAATATCAACCCCATGTGTCAAAGACTTCTCCCCAGGGTGGTGCTATTGGGAAGTGGTGGAGCCTTTGTGAGCCTTTAAAGAAGAAGTCTTCAGGTCTTTGGAGGTGTGCCCTTGAAGGGGATAGCGGGACCCCAGTCCCTTCCTTCTTCTCTCTTTGCTCCCTGGCTTGGATGTGTTTTTGCTCCACCGCGTGCTCCTTCCATGATGTGCTGCCTTGCCTTAAGCCCAGAGCAATTGGGCCAAGGGATCATGGACTGAAACTTCCAAAACTGTATGCCCAGACAAACCTTTCCTAAGTTGATTATCTCAGTTATTTCATTTTAGAGACAGCTGACTAACACACTCTTCTACCCATTATGTATTCACTTCCCCAGTTTTAGGTATTTATTTCAACTGTACCCTACTTCTTGTCACTAGTATCTACTTTAGTCAGCTCAGGCTGCTATAACAGAAAACTGTATACTGGGTGACTTAAACAACAAATTTGTTTCCCCCAATTCTGAAAACTGGGGTGTCCAATATCAAGGTGGTGGCTGATTGGGTGTCTGGCGAGGATCTTCCTTATGGTGTATATGCCGCTGTCATCTGGCTATGTCCTTACATAGTAGAGCAAGATCATCTTGCTTCTGTCTCATAAGGACACTAATCCCAATCATGAGAGTGCCACTCTCGTGACCTCATTACCTCTTTTTTTTTTTTTTTTTTTTTTTGCGGTACTGGGGATTGGACCCAGGGGCAGTCTACCTCTGAGCTACACCCCCATCCCTATTTTTTTATTCTTTATTTTGAAACAGATTCTCACTAAGTAGCTGAGGCTGGCCATGAACCTGCGATCCTCCTGTCTCAGCCACTCAAGTACTGGGATTACAAGCTTGCACCACCATGCCCAGCTCATTACCTCTTAAAGACCTTACCCACACATACGGATATTAAAGCTTTAACATAGGAATTTGAGGGATCTTCAACAGTTATGTAAACATAAGTAAGTGATAATAGGGTCAGAAGTGAAGTTAACTTTCCTTTTAGGTTTTGCTTTTATGTTTTGAATATGTAAAACAGAATTTTTAAAAGTCAAATCTGTAAAAAAAAAGTATACTCAGAAGTCTTGCTGTCATTTCTATCCCTTCTGTAGATAGATAGCCCCTATAGATAATCATTTTTACTGGTTTCTGGATTATCCTTCCAGTGTGTAGGTGCTTGTTTCTGTGTTTTTAGTGACCAAATACACAAATAGATCCTTATATTTCCTATTTTCTTAAAAGGTACCACTATACCTGTATCATGCTTTTATTTTACTTAATATATATATATGGAAATAACTAAGTTTATAGGACTCATTCTGTACTGTTGTATTTCATTGTGTAGATGTACCATAGTACATTTAAGTTATGTCTATTAAGAAATAAAGCTATAGGGAATAATGTTACATTTCATATTTATAGAATCTTGAGTGTGGAGTCCTAAAATTGACATTGCTGGGTCATCAAATGACTGAATAAGTGGTTTCATTAGATGTTGCCAAATATCCTTCTGTTTGGGAATCCTATAGGTGGTAATCCTATGGTATCTTAGGCTCCTACCAACTATAGGAGTATCTTTCTCTACAACTCATAGCATAGTATGTTGTTGTCAGGTTCCTGGATTTTGTGCCTATGTAATAGCAGAAAAAATAATTCCAGTGTAAGATAAAGAGTAGATGAATATGATCAAGGGGTTTCTGAGAAGGGTTAGGCAAGGTTTTGAAAGAAATAGTAAATGTGCATTGATTAAAAAAAAGATAAAGCTGAGCCGGGCATGGTGGCACACGCTTGTAATCCCAGTACTTAGGAGGCTGAGACCGGAGGATCGCAGGTTCTAGGCTAGCCTCAGCTACTTAGTGAGGCCTCCACAACTTCGTGAGACCCTGTTTCAAAATAAAGAATAAAAATAGGGCTAGGGGTGTAGCCTGTAGCCCGGAGTTAGAATGCCCCTGGATTCAATCCCCAGTACCGCAAAAAAAAAAAAAGATACTTTCTGCATTGACTAAGATAGCTTTTTTTTTTTTTTAATTAGATTGCTAGCCAGGCATTGGTGGTGCATGCCTGTAATCCCAGTACTTGGGAGGCTGAGATAGGAGGATCGCAGGTTGGAGGCCAACCTCAGCAATTTAGCAAGGCTCTCAGCAATTTAGTGAGACTGTTTCCAAATAAAAAATAAAAAGGGCTGAGGGTATAGCCCAGAGGTAGAATGCCCCCCAGGTTCAACACCCAGCACCACAATAAACAAACAAAAAACATTAAGTTGCTTTATCTTTTGTTTCTTGTGCACTAAACTATAGGAGAAAACCAAGGATAGTTGCTTTCCCACAACTTAAAAGATTTAGAGCCAGGTGGGGTGACACATGCTTATAATCCCAGTACTTAAGAGGCTGAAACAGGAGGATTGCAGGTTTGTAGCCAGCCTCAGCAACTTAGGCCCTCCGCAACTTAGTGTGAGACCCTGTTTCAAAATAAAAAAGTAAAATAGGATTGGGTTGTAGCTCAGAGATAGAATACCCCTGGGTTCAATCCCCAGTATCACCAAAAAAAAAAAAAAAAAAGATTTAGAAACAATTTTAGGAATAAAGGATGCTGCCTGTCTTTAAAATTAAGGCATAAAATTTTATTAGCAAATTCCTAGAAAAGGTACTTTGATAAATGAACAGGAAGTAAATGGCAATCATAGAACAGTTCCTCTTTTTAATTTAAGGAAGGGATTTTTGTGTTAAATTCTTAGAACATATTTTCTTTCTTTTTTTTTGCGGTACCGGGGATTGAACCCAGGGGCGTTCTACCTCCAAGCAACACCCCCAGCTGCCCCCCTCTTTTTAATTTTGAGACAGGGTCTTGCTAAGTTGCTGAGGGCTTCACTAAGTTTCTGAGGATGGCCTTGAACCTGTGATACTCCTATCTCAGCCTCACATATGCTGGGATTATAGGTGTGTGCCACCACGCCCGGTTTAGTTTACTTAACAGAGGTATGCTAGGCAGTAAAATTTATAACATGAAGCTTCCCCTCCCTCACCATGGATCAGTCCCAGGGCCTTGATCATGCAAAGCATGCACTCCACCAAACACAAAGCTTTTAACCTTCGATTTTGCAGTGGAAATTCTACACTGCTCTGTGGTTTCTCCAAGATAATAATGTATGCTAGCTGAGCATGGTTGGCACATGCTTGTAATACCAGTACTTGGGAGGCTGAGACAGGAGGATCTCAGGTTCAAGGCCAGCCTCAGCCTTTAGTAAAGCCCTCTGCAACTTAGACCCTATTTAAAAATAAAAAATAAAATAGGGATGGAGGTGTAGCCCAGAGGTGAATGCCCCTGGGTTCAATCCCCAGTACCCCCCCCACACACACGTATGCTGCAAATATTTAATCATTTTAATTGACTTTCTTTAAGCAGATATGTTTATTATATATGCTTATTATACAGGGATCTAGACAGAAATAAAATAAGTTTCTTTCATATCATAAGCATTTATTTTGTCTTACTTTTGCAGAGTAATTACTGTGGGATTTTGGACAGCGTTTAGATTTGAAAATACATTTGGAATATAGTTATACTTAAGCAGCATTATTCTTTTTATGGACTTTGTTCTTATGCCATACAGATATGGAGAGGTGAAATACATATGTATATGTAAGGAAAGTGCTTTTACTTCTTCCAGAGTATTTTCTACCTTTATTGTGAGGTTGTTTTTCTCTTTGTTTCTCTGTATGAGGGGCCTCTTTCAGAATACAGGTGCATACCCTGATGCCCGGCTTCAGGGCGTGTTTCAGTTGTTTGAGTTTTAAGGTCGGAGATGTAAAGGTTTTGTTGTTTTTTCATTTGCCTTTATTCTCACACAGTAACAAGAAAAATTATACTAAGTTATCTCTTCGGTACATTTAGTACATATGAAAGTAAATAATTCTCTGGAACTATTCAGGTAGACCTGAACTTAATTCAAATAGATATTTTACTGAGTCTGCCTACTTATTGTACCTTGTCTTCTACTTCCTGCTCTGCAAATAATACTGAGTGTTGTCCATGAACTATTTATAACTCATATAAAGGGTAATGTAGCAGAAAATAAGATTTACCTCTGCATTTCGCCTTGGTGGAATCAGTGGGTGTGTTGTTATTATTGCATATATTTTGAACACCTTTTAGAGAATTAGGTTCTCCCTGCATTTATCAGTTTATTTGGAAGATGTAGGGGAAAGTTGTTAGTATAGATTGTGTTTCACTTTTGAATTAAACTTGATAGCACATCTATAGTGTCACTCTTGGTAGATACTAAGTACATATTTGTTGATTAAATGAGGAGACTTGGATTCTATTTCCTGTTTTCCTATTCTGCTATCCACACCCTTTTAGAGCTCACCTGTTCTGCATTTTACTAAGATAAGTTAGAGGACCAAAAAGTATTGTGAATCAATATTGAGAGATTGGGGGTGGGGTTGCTGGGGATTGGACCCAGGGTCATTCTACCTCTGAGCTATACCCCTAGCCCTTTTTATTTTGAAACAGGGTCTTGCTAAGTTGTTGAGGCTGCCCTTGAACCTGTGATCTTCCTGTCTAAGTCTCTCAAGTACTGGGATGGGATTAAAAGCATAAGCCATCACACCCAACAATACTGAAGATTTGAAGCAGAAAGCAGCTAGTGGTGGTGTGCTTCCCTGAAGTGAGAAGACAGAAGAGACCCCATGTGTTCTGCCTTGAGATAAAGTGGCCAGATTGGGTAAAGAGAGTTTGGTTTAATCCAGGTGTCAGCCAAACACTTTGCCATCTAAGTTGGCCCTGTCATCTGGATGGGTGTAGAGATTACCCAGGGGCCAAAGTCATTTTATTTTGTTATGCATAGCCTAGCATAGCCTGGGCCAGTGAGGGAGTGGTTAATTTCATGGATGCATTAGAACCATTTTGAGAGTAATTTCTTTTAAATTGGTATTCTTCCTGCAATTAAATATAGAACATTGAATTTTGACACATACCCTCTCTCCTTCCCACCCTCTCTGTCATTTAATTCCCACCCCCTCTTTTTCAACACTCTTACCTTTTCATCAAGTTTTAGTTTTCGTTTTCTCCCATCTATCAAACTGTTTCTTATCTGTGGCAAAATATAATCTTACAGAGCCATAGCTTAGAATGGCTATGTAGGTCAGTATGACCCATGGAAAACCTGTCATTGATCATATGCTATGTAAGTATCTTGGCTCAAAAAAGGTGCCTCAAACTTGTCCTGACACTGCTACTTGTGTAACATTCTCTCTAAGGACAGGTGCTGCCAAAGGGAGTGGACTCTTGGCCTGATTTCTTCTCTTGCATTGAAACTATAATAGGATATTCCTGTTCTGGGTGGGAACTTATCCCTTGGCCCAATATTACCTGTCCATATAAAGAATAAAAAATATTAAATATTTTTGTATTTTTCTCTTCCTGTCCAGGAATGGACAGGAAGAAAAAAATATATAAAATATAAAGAATAAAAAAATAGGGCTGAGGGTATAGCTCAGAGGTAGAATGCCCCTGGGTTCAAGTCCTCCAAAAAAAGTGAAATACTGATTCTACCCCTATATCCTACCTCTTCCTAAATTAGATATTCACAGTTGTTTGACTGCAATCCACAGATGGTAATACTAGGGTAAGCATTGCTCTAATCAGTGTTCTTCACAGGTCTGGTGGTCTGCCTTTGAACACTGAAAAGTAGTTTATTGTTTCATATATCCAAAGGGTCTTATAGCCGGGCGTGGTGGCGCACACTTGTAATCCCAGTACTTGGGAGGCTGAGACTGGAGGATCTGGGTTCACGACCAGCCTCAGCTAACTTAGTGAGGCCTCCACAACTTAGTGAGACCCTGTTTCAAAATAAAGAATAAAAAAATAGGGCTGAAGGTATAGCTCGGAGGTAGAATGCCCCTGGGTTCAAGTCCCGGTACCGCAAAAACAACAACAACAAAGGGTCTGATATTCAAGTTACTCTGTGTGTGTGTGTGTGTGTGTGTGTGTGTGTGTGTGTGTGCGCGCGCGCGCGTGCTAGGAATTGAATCCAGGGACATTCTACCTCCAAGCTACTACATCCCAGTCCTTTTTATTTTTTATTTGGAAATGGTCTCGCTAGGTTGCAGAGAGCCTCGCTAAGTTGCTGAGGCTGGCTTTGAGCCTGCAATTCTCTTATCTCAGTCTCCTGAGTTCTGGGATTTCAAGTGTGCGCCACCATGCCCAGCTTCAAGTTGTAATTGACTTTTGGTTTTCCCTACATATTTTGTGTCTCTATTATGGTATCCCCTGACTCTTTTTTATATCCTACCATTATAATCCAATGAAGCACTTATTACCATTCTTTGTTTGGCTTTGATTTTGGTACTGGGGGTTAAATCCAGGGGCATTCTACTTCCAAGATACACCCCCAGTCCTTTTTAAATTTGTGTGTGTGTGTGTGTGTGTGTATGTGTGTGTGTGTGTGTGTGTATGTGTGGTATTGGGGGAAATTCAGAATGCAGAATTAGCTAGTAGGCAACCTTCTAGGAATAATTTTGATGAAAGAATCCAAAAGAGGAATGACCAGATAACTTTTTTTTTGCGGTACCGGGGATTGAACCCAGGGGCGTTCTACCTCCATGCTACATCCCTGGCCCTATTTCTTTTTTATACTTTATTTTGAAACCGGGTCTCACGAAGTTGCGGAGGGCCTCACTAGGTAGAGAGAGACAGGGAGAGAGAGGGGGAGAGAGAGAGAGATAGCTGAGGCTGGCCGCGAACCCGGATCCTCTGGTCTCCGCCTCCCAAAGTACTGGGATTACAAGCGTACGCCACTACGCCCGGCTACCAGATAACTTTTCTTAGAAAATAACAGAATCACCAGGTGTGGTGGTACATGCCTGTAATTCCAGTACTTGGGAGGCTGAGACGAGGATTGCAGGCTCAAGGATAGCCTCAGCAAGTAGTGAGACATTCAGCAATCTAGCAAGACCCTTTTTCCAAACAAAAGAATAAAAAGGCCTGGGGGTGTAACTTGGTGGTAGAATGACCCTGGATTCAATCCTAGTACCACAGCATGCACACACCAAAAAAAAGGAACAATCTTTGGTAAATTTGGATGTTTTGTCTTTGTGTTTTGCAGTGCTGGTGATAGAACCAGGACCTGGTGCATGCCAGGCAAGCGCTTTACCACTGAGCTATACCACCATCCCCTACATTTTGGTTTTGATGTCAGTCTTTTATTTTTCTTTTCAGTTGCTCTAGGTCGTAACCAGCCTTTGAAAAAGGAGAAACCAAAATGGAAAAGCGATTATCCTATGACGGATGGACAACTGCGTAGCAAGAGAGATGAATTTTGGGACACTGCTCCAGCTTTTGAAGGCCGGAAAGAGATTTGGGATGCCTTGAAGGCTGCTGCACATGCTTTTGAGAGCAATGATCATGAATTAGCACAAGCAATCATTGACGGTGCAAATATAACACTACCACATGGTAAGTTTGTTCCTCAAGGACACAGGGACATGATCAACTTGATTGTAATATCAGAAAATGGAATGGGAAGAGGATTTGCTTTCCTAGCTATGCATGCAAACCTTTTTTTCTCCTTTTTTTGGGGGGGATACTGGGGATTGAATCCAGAGGCATTCTACCTATGAGTACAACCCCAGCCCTTTTTATTTTTTTTTTTAATTTCGGAATAGGGTCTCCCTAAGTTCCTGCGCTGTAGTAAAACCTACTATCCTCCTATCTCAGCCTCCCAAACTTTTTTTTAATGTAGCAAAAAATAGTATTCCTCTTTGCTTCTTTTAGCTGTAGACAGTTTGCTTCCTATGTTTATACTTTGTATGCTGTTTTAATATTTCTCAATCTCAGAAAAGAGAACATTTGGTAATCTATATTTGTGGGAGGGGTACTGAGGATTGAACCCAGGGGCATGCTACCTCTGCAACAGGGTCTCACTAGGTTGCTGAGAGTCTCCCTACATTGCCAGGGCTGTCCTGAACCTTCTATTCTCCTGTCTCAGCCTCCCAAGTACTAGATTACAAGAAGAACAACAGTGTTTTTCATTATTTAATCATCTGCTTTATGTCCTTTGACTCTGTCAAATAAAAAATCTTTTTTTTTTCTTGGTGCTGGGGGTTGAACCCAGGGGCATTCTACCTCCGAGTTACAGCCCCAGCCCTATTTTATATTTTATTTTGAAACAGGGTCTCACTAAGTTGCGGAGGGCCTTACAATGTTGCTGAGGTTGGCTGCGAACCTGCAGTCCTCCTGTCTCAGCCTCCCAAGTACTGGGATTACAAGCGTGCACCCAGCTTAAATTTTTTTTTTTTTTTTTGTGGTACTAGGGATTGAACCCAGGGGCATTCTCCCTCTGAATTACACCCCCAGCCCTATATTTTTATTCTTTATTTTTGAAACAGGGTATCACTAAGTTATGAAAGCTTACTAGGTTGGCTTATGTTACATTTATCAGCACCCACTGATCACTTTTTCTATATGGGTTAAAAATGATTCCTTCTATATTTGAAGAATTTATAATAGAAAGCCATTTCAGTAACTCTTTAGTCCCAGTCTTCATGGCAAGTCTGTGAATTCTTTACCTCTTCTGGGATTGGGGTTTAGGAGGTAGTGGACATAATCTTACTACGTTTACCCTGTTTAGTTCTATAATTACCATCTTCATAGCCTCTCCTTACATAATACAGAGTGAAGGGCCTGCCTTTACACATAGTTTTATTTTCAATGCTCTTTTGGTCCTTTTCTTGTTGATACTTATATCTATATTTTCCAAGCAGAATATATGTTTGTGTAGGCCTGCAAGTGGGTGGAAGAAGAGTCATGTCTGTATGATTATCTTAATTTAGAAGCCTGAGATCCAGAACTTTGGAACTTTGAATTTATGCTGTATATTTAACATAGTTACCTGTAGGAATATCTGGTTGTGTTCTGCAAATTGTGGCCTTGTTTAAAAGTTCATGGAGGCAAAGTAGCTCCATTTTATGTAAGGCAGGGCCCAAGTATATCCTATTGAATGTGGACTCAGATCTCTAAGACTCAAACCCCTCATTTCTGCTTTTTTTTTTTTTTACGGTACTGGGGATTGAACCCAGGGGCTTTCTACCTCCGGGCTTCACCCCCAGCCTTATTTTTTATTCTTTATTTTTGAAACAGGGTCTTACTAAGTTGTGGAGGGCCTCACTAAGTAGCTGAGGCTGGACGCAAACCTGCGATCCTCCTGTCTCAGCCTCCCAAGTACTGGGATTACAAGTGTGTGCCACCATGCCCGGCTATATTGCTTTCTTCTTTTTTTTTTTAACTGCCAAGAAAAATAATGTTGCTGGCAACCCCACCAACTAACAGATTAGGGAGAATTATTCTTGGATTTTTTTTTTCAGTACTGGGGATTGAGCCCTGGGGCTGTACCTCCTAGCTACTCTCTCAGCCGTTTTTTATTTTTATATTGAAACAGGGTCTCACTAAGGTTGATGAGATCTCACTACTTACTGAGGCTGTCCTCGAACCTGCAATCCTCCTGTCTTAGCCTCCCAAGTACTGGGATTACAGGCATGCGCCACTATGCCCAGCTTTGAAATTTGAATCTATTGGATGAGACTCTACTCCTCCTCTCTGCTTTTAAGGAATATTTTCTGTGTAAGCATGAATCAAGCTGATATCTGAGCTTTCCTCTTTAAAAGCTCTGTAATAACTTTCTGGATATTGATATTATTGTCATTGGTACCCTTGACTGAATTCCCTTGTTCATTTCTGAAGCTCATCAATGATATTTCTTGGGTGGACCTTTTAACTATGTTCTGTCATATACTCTCTAACTTACTACTAGTTTATAAATAACACTATTTAGTTTTATGCTTTTACATATACCTGCTCAGTCATATTTCAGATTCTGTTTGTCTTTTTTGTGTAATTACACATTTGAAGTTTTACTTTGGGTACCTTATGTTGTGTTACCCCTTATAAGTCCCAAAATACTTAATATTTTGAGTTTAAGTTAGTGCACAGACTTTGTCTTTTGTTTTAAGCTTCGTTTTTTGTTTTTTGTGGTACCGGGAATTGAACCCAGGGGCATTCTACCTCCTAGCTACACCCCCAGCCCTAGTTTTTATTCTTTATTTTGAAATGGGGTCTCACTAAGTTGTGGAGGGCCTCACTAAGTAGCTGAGGCTGACCACGAACCTGTGATCCTCCAGTCTCAGCCTCGCAAGTACTGGGATTATAAAAGCATGTGCCACCACTTCCAGCTTTAAGTTCAGGTTTTGATTATCACATCGAGTCTCATTTCTGCCTGTATTGTATTACTTAGAGCTATATAACTCTGGACAAAAATCACTTCTTTTTCATAAGCCTTAGTTCTCTCATCTCGAGTAGATGGATAATAACTCTACTTCGTGGGGTGATTGCTTTGGTTCAGTGTGATGATAATAAAATGTCAATTACCGGCCGGGCGTGGTGGCGCACGCTTGTAATCCCAATACTTTGGGAGGCGGAGACCGGAGGATCTGGGTTCGTGGCCAGCCTCAGCGCTCGCTCTCTCTCTCTCTCTCTCTCTCTCTCCCTCCCTCTCCCTCCCTCCCTCCCTGTCTCTCTCTCTGTCTACTTAGTGAGGCCCTCTGCAACTTCATGAGAACCAGTTTCAAAATAAAGTATAAAAAATAGGGTCGGGGGTATAGCGTGGAGGTAGAACGCCCCTGGGTTCAATCCCCGGTACTGTAAAAAAAAAAAAAAAGTCAATTACCATAGTACCTGGTTTGTAAAAAGCACTTAATAAACCAAGTATGGTGGCACATACCTACAATCCCAGCTACTTGGAGGCTAAGGCCAGGAGAGTTGCAAGTTCAAGGCTAACTTGGGCAATTAGCAAGACCCTGTCTCAGAGTAAAATAAAATGGGCTGGGAATATAACTCAGTGGTACAGCACTCACCGAGCATGCGTGAGATCCTGGATTCAATCCCCACTACTATGTAAAAAAGGCACTTAATAAATAGTGGTGCTAATGGATTTATTTTCTGAACTTTGACATTAGCAAGTAAACTTCCTGCACAGAAATCTTGAATTACAGATTTTTCTCTTTTTCTGGATGTATTGTCGACTGGTAACATCTTTCTTTGGCTTTTAGGGGAATTTGCACTTGGGCATATCCGTGATGGAATTTTGAGACTGAGTTGATTCAGTGCTAATAGATTTATTACCTGGATAGCAAAGCAATGAGAGGTCATAGGTTAGCCTCACCCCATAGCTGCTTCATCCCTATCCTCTTCACCTGCATCTCAGCGTTACCAATCTGAGAGGATCCTGGATGACACTCTTCTTTCTAAGCTTTTTGTAGTCAAATCTTTTTTGTTTTTATCTTATCTCCTCTGTCTTCTCTTCCCAAAGTTCTTGAAAATACATGAAAGTGTTGTAAATGTTTGTAGTGTGTCTTGTTATATTATCTGGTTGTCTGTTATTTTAGGTTGTATACTCACAGTAAGTAAGGATTATGCCTTTCTTGGTTTAAACCATGTTTAGAATATATCAGTGTTATATACACAAAAATTATGTATTTGTTGATGGCCTTTTTTTTTGTATGTAATGAATGGTTACCTTGTTTCTTGATTTATTTTTCAAGGAAGCAGGAAAAATACCTTTCTCAAACTCTGTTTCCTCCTTTTCTCTTTTTCTCTCTTTCTTGTAGAGGTTCCATTGACAATTATGTTCTTTTCTCAATTCCAGTCAGCAGGGCATGTTCCTGCCTTGTCTAAGAACAAAGTTTTATACTTTTTAATTATTTTTCTCTGATAATATCAATGTCTTTATTGTTCTCAAATGATAGTGGGAAGAATTAGAACTTGGTATCATAACAACCTTTATATATACACATTTATATTCACTTTGGAAATTAGGACTCTGAGGATGGTATAGAACTGTGTATTGTGGGAAAACCTACCCACAGATTCTGATACCTGGTACCTCTTTTCCACAGCCTCCTTGTCTTGTAAGAGCTTTGTTTTTCATAATTTGTACAGTATACTTTTACTGGTTGGCTTACATTTCTTTTTTTTTTTTTTTTTTGCGGTACTGGGGATTGAACCCAGGGGCATTCTACCTCCAAGCTACACCCCCAGCCCTATTTTTATTCTTTATTTTGAAACTGGGTCTCACTAAGTTGCGGAGGGCCTCACTAAGTAGCTGAGACTGGCTGCGAACCCGGATCCTCCTGTCTCAGCCTCCCAAGTACTGGGATTACAAGCGGGCGCCACCACGCCCGGCTGGCATACATTTCTTAAAGAGCTTGTTTCCTTTTTCTCATTGATTGCTATTTTGCCATCACTTTACAATCTTTTTTTTTTTTTTTTCCGGTACTGGGGATTGAACTCAGGGGCGTTCTACGTCTGAGCTGCACCCCTAGCCCTATTTTTTATTCTTTATTTTGAAACAGGGTCTCACGAAGTTGCAGAGGGCCTCACTAAATAGCTGAGGCTGGCCATGAACGCGGATCCTCTGGTCTCAAGTACTGGGATTACAAGTGTGAGCCACTACGCCTGGTTTCACTTAGGAATCTTAAAAAGATTCTTTTTTTTTTTTTTAGTACTGGGGATTGAACCCAAAACATTCTACTTCCTAGTTATACCCCCAACCCAATTTTTCTATTTATTTGGAAACAGGGTCTCACTAAGCTGCGGAAGGCCTCGATAGTCTCAGCCTCTCAAGTACTAGGATTACAAGGGTGTACCACCACGCCAGTTTAAAAACATTCTTTTTTTTTTTTTTTTTTGCGGTACTGGGGATTGAACCCAGGGGCATTCTACCTCCGAGCTACACCCCCAGCCCTATTTTTTAGTCTTTATTTTGAAACAGGGTCTCACTAAGTTATGGAGGGCCTCACTTGGGGCCAGTTGAGTCTGGCCACGAACCTGGATCCTCCGGTTTCGGCCTCCCAAGTACTGGGATTACAAGTGTGTGCCACCATGCCTGGCTTAAAAACATTCTTAATGCAGTATTTTACCAGTGAAATCAGGTTATAGATTAAGTGATTTGCCAAAATTAGCATAAACATGGTTAAAAAACAACAGGTGATTATTGTTTTCATTTTTCACAGACTTTGGTACATAGTGACTATTCTATAATCTTAAAGATTTTTCAGAAACAATATTTATCTTACAAACAATTTTGTCATTTTAACAAACTTAATTGATAAGATAATTCATAAACATTAAAACTAAGGAAATGAAGATGTATAGATATTGTACTTATATGGGAGATGAGAGATTTTTGCCAGGCTGTTGTAGGGATTGGAAATGAAATAGGGCCTTAATAAAGGATCTGATGGCTGATTAATCATAAATTAAATGTTATATCATTTTCCTCTCTTCTTAGACAAAAATGGTTTAGAGTTATAAAACGTAAATTTATCTATTCCTCTGATGCTGTCATCCTTTTCTTCAATTAGAGCAATAAAGTCTGAAAATAACTGAGGTGGGAGGTTGTCCCTGAGTCAGGAGGTTTGTCTCTGAGGAAGCCCTCCTTTCTGTGACATTCTGGGGGTGGGGGCGGGGGAAGCAGAATTTCTGACATGGTCCCAGGGAATGTGTTTTACCAACTGCTGCTCCTAGAAAGCCAGGTCAGCATTGAAGAGACCACTGTGTCCAAGTGCTTCTGAACTGCTTCTGTGGTGCCGTTAAATAGCTAAAAACCTAGAATGAAGCATTAATCGTACCCATAGAAATGTGGCAGAATGTTGCACAAGTGAAAAATCATGGTTTGACTCTTGGGATTGTAGCAATACGTGTCGTCAGCTAAGCCACTTTCCACCTCTGCTTGCTAGATGAGATGATAAGCTTGGTTCCTCTGTCACAGTCTTGCTGGCTAAATTGGTGGCATGAGATAGCTCAGCCTTCTGCTGCTCCTAAGCCCTAACTGCAGATAGTTTGATGTGATTCCCAGCAAACTGTTTGCATGAGAGGACCTGTAAATTGTTAGCACTATGCAGTCCTGAAAGACTGCTCTTAATGTACACCTGAAGCATAATTTCGATTGCCCTTGACATTATTGTGATTCAGATTTGTAGAAAACCCCAAGCAGTGAACTCAAACCTTGGTCACTTATAAGTCTGATTCTGAGATTTAAAACTTGTGTGAGCTGGACATAGTGGCTCACGTTTGTAATCCTAGTATTTGGGAGGCTGAGACAGAAGGATCACAAGTTCACGGCCAGCCTCAGCTACTTAGTGAGGCCCTCCGCAACTTAGTGAGACCCTGTTTCAAAATAAAGAATAAAAAATAGGGCTGTGAGAAGAAAACCAACATTATTGCGTGTTTTCTCATATGTGTACTAGGCAATTTATTATTTAGTTCTTACAACAACCTTATAAAATAAATACTATAATCATCGAGGAAATAGACTCAACATGTCCCAAGTTAGGCTCTAAATTCAGATTTGGGTATGGTCAACTCCAGAGCCACTGTCCCTTTTATCAGGTCTCACTGCCTCTCCTACAGTGTTTGTACCCGCACGGGGCTGAGGCGTGTGCTGCCTGAACCTCCACTGCTTCATTCTTTTGCATTCACTGGGTCATGTCAATGTTCTCGCCCTTTTCAGCTGTGTCCAACTCACTTAAATGTTGAGACCTTCCTTTGCCATGGGAAATCATGGTTATTGAAAAGTAGAAGAGTTCAAGCCTTCTAGGTCAGTTAGAAGAGGGAAGTCAGGAATGGAGATGCCTGTTTGGAAGAGATTTGATGTTACAAAAGCCTTGGAGTTCTAGGACATTGCCCCCCTTAATTCATTTGGGGATGAGTTTTCCCTATCAGACTGCTAGTGTCATCCAAATATTTAATTTTTAAACTTTGTTGAGGTATACTGAAGAATGCTAAATAGTAGCTATTTAAAGTGTACAATTTACCGGGCATGGTGGCACACACCTGTAATCCTTGGGAAGCTGAGATAGGAGAATTGCATGTTCGAGGATAGCCTCAGCAACATAGCAAGACCCTGTTTCGAAATAAATAAAAAGGACTGGAGGTGTAGATTGGAAGTAGAATGCCCCTGGACTCAATCGCTAGTACCACAAAAACAAACAAAAATAAAATGTACAATTTGATTAGCTTTAACATGCATATACCCATGAAACCATCACCAAAATTGAGATCTCAACACTTTCATAACCTCAGGCAAAAACTTTTGCACACTATTCATTTAGCTATGCAAGTCTCGAGTGGTAATTGTACATGTGCGTGCACACACACAGTGTGCGTGTGTGTGATGCTGAGGATAGAACGTAGGACCTCACACATGGTAGGCAAGTACTCTACCTCTGAGCTACACCCTCCACCTCTCAGGTGGTAAAAAATTTTAACACTAAGCCATACTCTTACAGGAGTGAGAGCACAGAGGGATAAGCAGTAAGGCTTTTAAACACATCTTTTTAGCCTAACGGATTGCTTGAAAAAGAGTAA
Source organism: Glis glis (assembly GCA_004027185.1). Lineage (NCBI taxonomy): Eukaryota > Metazoa > Chordata > Mammalia > Rodentia > Gliridae > Glis > Glis glis. Next base: position 7,554 of record PVJS01011472.1, on the reverse strand, counting down.
AGTGTTATACTTGGTTGCATTTAATAAAGCTATTTTTATTATTTGGCATCTAATTTAGTTTTATCTGTATAATTTTCTAGTAAAATATTTTGAAGCCTAATTAAAAGCAGCCATAGAAAACAGTTGAACAAAGAAAACAGAGCATCTGAGCCAATCTGCATAAAAGATAAATAAAAACATCTTCAGGAAATTATGTATGAAATCAGAACAGAAGGTGTGGATCTGGCAGCTCTCTTCCTACCATGGGGAGCCTTCAGGGCTTCCTGGCCTGGGGAAATGATGCCCGGGTGGCCATCTGTCTCTGGTAGGACTCTCGAGTTCTACAATGGGTTTGTGAGAAGGAAAAAAGAAAAAAAAAGGGTCTGGGAATGTAGCTCAGTGGTAGAGCATGTGTGTCGCAAGCACAAGGCCCTGGTTTCAATCCCAAGCACCAAATAACAGAAAAAAAACTTCCCTTCCACAGAGGACATTAGGTGAGCAGTGCAAGCAAGCCTGGCTAGAACTTGTTTAGAGCTAGTGAAGAATTGCTAAAGGAACTGCACCTTCAGTGGCCAGAGCCACTTAAATGTGATGAAAATCTTTTATAAATTGCAAATACAAGCATGGCTAAATGTGATTTTGGAATGGTAGAAAAATCCCCACATAATCAACTTTTAGAGTGTTCTGTCCCATTTGTGTTGAAACATATAATGTTTCGTGTGTGTGTGTGTGTGTGTGTGTGTGTGTGTTTTATACACTCCCCACCCTATTTATTTATTTATTTATTTATTTATTTATTTATTTATTATTTTTGTGGTACTGGGGATTGAACCCAGGGGCATTCTACCTCTGAGCTACACCCCATTTTTTCTTCTTTATTTGGAAGCAGGGTCTCACTAAGTTGTGGAGGGCCTCACTAAGTAGCTGAGGCTGGCTGCCAACCCGGATCCTCTGGTCTCAGCCTCCCAAGTACTGGAATTATAAGCATGTGCCACCACACCCGGCTTTTTTTTTTTTAACTATTTTTTAACCCTAACCCAGTCCCGGACCTTGGCGTCCAACCTGGCGGCCTCTGTGCCCGGCCCAGGACCATGGCGTCCTCCAGCATCATCTCGGCAGCCTCTGCGCCCGCCCCCGGACTTCAGCGTCCTCCCGTGTCACCCTGGCAGCCTCTGCATCCGGCCCCAGAGCTTGGCGTCCTACCGCGTCACCCTGGTGGCCTCTGCGCCCGGTCCAGACCTTGGTGCCTCTCGCGTCACCCCAGCGGCCCCTGTGCCAGGTACTGGACCTCGGCATCCTCCCGCGTCACCTCAGCGACCACTGCGCCAGGTACTGGACTCCAGGGTCCTCCAGCCTCACCCCGGTAGCCCCTGCGCCTGGCCCGGGACCCCAGTGTCCTTCCGTGTCACTCTGGTGGCCCCTGTGCCCGGCCCCGGACCCCGGCGTCCTCTAGGGCGGCCCTCCGCGCTGGGCCTTGGACCCCTACGCCCTCCAGCGCAACCTGGGCGACCCTCTGCACCCCACCTTGGACTCCCGTGCCCTCCAGCACTACCAGGACGACCCTCCGTGCCCAGCCTCAGACCCCAGCGTCCTCCTGCACAACCAAGGCGGCCCTCCGCGCCATGCCTCAGACCCCAGAGCCACAATGCACAACCTGGGTGGCCCTCCATGCCCGGCCTCAGACCCCGGCGACTTCCTGTGCATCCCAGGTGGCCTTCCATGCCCCGCCTCGGACTCCAGCGCAGCCACCTGAGACCCAGAGCCTGCACTTGTCTCCCCTACTTGGGAGCCTCTGTGCTGCACTTTAGAGCCTGGATACCCTCTGGCGCCGCCACCCGAGACCCGTGTGACTCTCCGGGCTGTCTCTGAGCCAGGGCACACCCCGGCGCTGCCACCTGAGATCTAGGAGCACACACTCCCCCCTGGGACCCACCCGCAACCCTCTGTGCCGCTTCTCAGAGCCTATGCACCCCTAGGCACCGCTACTCAATACCTGGAGCCCGCACCCCCCACGGGCCTCAGCGCAGCGCATGAGAGCCCAGGCACCCTCCGGTGACGTTGCCCGAGACCTGGAGCACGTGTGCATCCCTTGGGGGGCGACCCCCAGCACCCACGCCTCTGAAACAGGGCACCTTCAGGCACTATTACCCATGCCTCAATGCCCGCACCCAACACCGTGCCTCGAAGTGCTCCTCACATGCCAACACCTGAGCTCCAGAGCCTGTGAACCCCCCCCACAGAGAATACCACGCCCCAGCCAACCGGACAAGAGGAATTCACAGCCTGCAGCGTACTGACCCAATTGGGACTACAGTGACCATCAAGAGGTCTTATACACAGAAAGGAAGATGATGCGGAGGCAACAGAAACACAAAATGGAAAACACCGAAAATACAAAAATGAGGAACAGTGAGATAACAAGAAACACCCACAATGCATCAACAAGTGAGATTACTGACTCTAACCAGCAGGAAATGCAAGACAGAGAATTCCGAATTTTGATCTTCAGAATGATGAAAGGCCTGAAAGAAAGTGTAGAGAAGATGAAGGAGGAAGTTGAGGCTCTAAGGAAGAATCACAAAGAAACTCTGAACGAAATGAAGGAGTCAATAAATGAATTAAAGACTGCAATAGAAATCAACTCTAGTAGGCTCGACCACATGAAAAACAGGGTATCACTCCTGGAAGACAGCTCATTCAAAACTTGAGAACACAGGCAACGATATACAGAAGATATTACAACAACACACCCTGGCCATTCAAGAAATACAGACAATGCAAGACGTCCTAATCTAAGGATAAAAGGCATTGAAAAAGGTTTAGAAGCACAGACCAAGGGTATAAGAAACCTCTTCAAAGAAATAATTTCAGAGAATTTTCCGAACATAGAAAAAGATTTGGATATTCACATACAGGAGACATATAGAACATCGTTAAGACAGGACCAAAGAAGGAACGCCCCTCGCCACGTAATAATTAAAATGGCTAACATAGAGGCCAAAGAAAGAATCCTAAAAGCAGCAAGAACAAAAGAATGGGTGACATACAGGGGCAAAACAATAAAAATCACCCCAGACTTCTCAACCCAAGTCAGGAATGCCAGGAAGGATTGGTACGAAGTACTCCAGACCCTGGAAGAAAACAACTTCCAACCAAGACTGATATATCCAGCAAAGCTATCATTTAAAATTGATGGAGAAATAAAAAGTTCCATGATAAACAAACATTTAAAGAATTCATGAGGACCAAGCCAACACTAGAGAAAATCCTAAAAGAAATAAACGACAAAGAAGGAAAAGCAAGCAATTTTCAGAACCACAGGAGAGGTGAACTCCACCAGGTAGGCAACTAAACAAGGACATTTATCACTACAGCAAATAGAAAATAGAACTCAAAATGATAGGAAACAAAAATCATATCTCTGTAATAACATTGAATGTCAAAGGTCTCAACTCCCCAATTAAGAGGCACAGACTGGAAATGTGGATCAAAAAGCATAACCCAACTATACGGAGTCTACAAGAAACTCACCTTCTAGCCATAGATACTCATACGCTAAAGGTAAAAGGATGGAAAAAGATATACCATGCAAACGGAGATCAAAAACAAGCAGGGGTAGCAACGCTTATATCAGACAAAACAGACTTTAAGCTAAAACACATCAGAAGAGACAAAGAGGGTCACTTCTTACTAATAAAAGGAACAATCCAACAAGAAGATATAATAATAGTAAACATTTACGCCCCAAATGTGGGCACACCCACATTCGTAAAACAAAGTCTTCGGGACATCAGGTCCCAAATAGGCCCAAACACAATAATATTGGGAGACTTCAACATACCACTCACGCCACTAGATCGATCCTCCGGACAAAAGATGAATAAAGATTGTTCAGACCTAAAGAAAACTGTAGACCAAATGGATCTAATAGACACATACAGATTATTTCAACCAACAACACCTGCATACACATTTTTCTCAGCTGCCCACGGAACGTTCTCCAAGATAGACCACATACTGGGTCACAAAGCAAGCACCAGCAAATTCAAAAGATGTGATATAATTTCCTGCATCTTCTCAGATCACAATGGATTGAAACAGGAAATTAACAACAGGATGACAAAAAAGTAATCACATAAGTACATGGAGACTGAACAATACACTCCTGAACGAGGACTGGATCAGAAAAGAAATAAGGGGAGAAATAAATAAATTCTCAGAATTAAATGAAAATAGAGACACGACATATCAAAATCTGTGGGACACCTTGAAAGTGGTGTTAAGAGGAAAATTTATAGCACTGAGTGCCCACATAAGAAAAACAGAAAATATCCAAATAAATAACCTAATGACACACCTCAAGGATCTTGAAAAACAGGAACAGTCGCAGCCCAAAGCCAGTAGAAGGCAGGAGATAACTAAAATCAGAGCAGAAATTAATGAAATAGAAAATAAAAACAATACAGAGAATCAACAAAACAAGAAGCTGGTTCTTTGAGAAGATTAACAAGATTGACAAACAGGCCGGGCGTTTTGTGATGCATACTTGAAATCCCAGTACTTGGGAGGTGGAGACCGGAGGATCCGGGTTCGCGGCCAGCCTCAGCTGCTTAGTGAGGCCCTCCGCAACTTCGTGAGAGAGACCCGGTTTCAAAATAAAGTATAAAAAATAGGGCCGGGGGTGTAGCCCAGAGGTAGAATGCTCCTGGGTTCAATCCCCAGTAGCGGAAAAACAAAACAAAAGATTGACAAACTACTAGCTAACCTAACCAAAAGAAGGAGAGAATCAACTCAAATTACCAAAATCAGAAATGAAAAAGGGGATATCACCACAGATAGTGGAGAAATCCAGAGGATCATAAGAAACGACTTTGAAAACTTATATTCCAATAAAATGGAAAACATGGAAGAAATCGAAAGATTTCTAGACACATACAACCTACCTAAATTGAACCAAGAGGATATAGAAAAACTGAATCAACCAATAGCAAGCACAGAGATAGAAACAGCAATAAAAAGTCTTCCATCAAAGAAAAGCCCAGGTCCAGATGGTTTTCCAGCCGAATTTTACAAAACCTTCACAGATGAACTAAAACCAGTACTTCACAAGCTATTCCATGAAATTGAAAGAGATGGAATTCTTCTAAACTCTTTTTACAAGGCCAACATCACATTAATATCAAAGCCAAATAAAGATACCTCAAGGAAAGAAAATTACAGACCAATATCATTAGTGAACGTAGACTCAAAAATTATAAATAAAACACTAGCCACGCGCATTCAAACCCATATTGAGAAAATTGTACACCATGACCAAGTTGGTTTCATCCCAGGAAAGTAAGGCTGGTTCATCATACGCAAAGCAATGCATGTTATCCACCACATAAATTGAACTAAAAATAAGAATCACATGATCATTTCAATAGATGCGGAAAAAGCATTTGACAAAATTCACCACCCATTCATGTTAAGAACTCTACAGAAAATTGGAATAGAAGGAACAGACCTCAACATCATTAAGTCAGTATATATCAAATCCAAAGCCAACATCATATTGAATGGGGAAAATTGCCAGAATTCACCTTAAAATCAGGAACAAGACAAGGATGCCCAATATCACCACTCCTTTTCAACATAGTCCTTGAAACTCTTGCCAGAGCAATAAGACAAGAGAAGGATATCAAAGGAATTCAAATAGGAAAAGAAGAACTAAAATTATCTTTATTTGCAGACAATATGATCCTATGCCTGCAAGACCCAAAGAACTCAACCAAAAATCTACTAGAGCTTATTAACAAATTCAGCAAAGTAGCAGGATACAAGATCAACCTAAAAAAATCAGTAGCTTTCATATATGCCAACCATGAATCCACTGAGAAAGAAATCCAGAAAACAATTCCATTCACAATAACTTCAAAACCAATCAAATACCTAGGAATAAACTTAACCAAAGAGGTAAAAGACCTCTACAATAAAAACTATAGAACACTGACGAAAGAAATCAAAGAAGATCTTAGAAAATGGAAAGATCACCTCTGCTCTTGGATAGGCAGAACAAATATTATCAAAATGGCCATCCTGCCAAAAATGATCTATAAAGTCATGCAATCCCTATCAAAATACCAACATCATTTTTCGCAGATTTAGAAAAATCAGTCAATAATTTCATATGGAGAAACAAAAGACCCAGAATAGTCAAAGCAATTCTTAGCAATAAGAACCATGCAGGAAGCATCACAATTCCTGACTTCAAATTATACTACAGAGCAATAGTAATAAAATCAGCATGGTATTGGCACAAAAACAGACACATAGACCAGTGGAACAGAATAGAAGATACAGAAACAAGTCCACAAACTTATAGCCAATTGATTTTCGACAAAGGTGCCAAACACATACGTTGGACAGTCTTTTGGTTTTTTTTGCGGTACTGGGGATTGAACCCAGGAGCGTTTTACCTCCAAGCTACAACCCCGGTCCTATTTTTTATCCTTTATTTTGAAAACGGGTCTCAGGAAGTTGCAGAGGGCCTCACTAAGTAGCTGAGGCCGGCCACGAACCCGGATCCTCTGGATCCTCCGGTCTCCGCCTTCCAAGTACTGGGATTACAAGCGTGTGCCACCACACCCGGCAAGGACAATCTTTTCAACAAATGGTGCTGGGAAAACTGGTTATCTACCTGTAGAAAAATGGAGCTGAATCCTTACCTCTCACCCTGCACAAGAGTCAACTCGAGATGGATCAAACTTGAAAGTTAGACCAGAGGCTGTAAAATTATTAGAAGAAGCCGTAGGTACAACACTCCATCATATAGGCACAGGTAGAAACTTCCTCAACAAAACCTCCAAAGCACAAGAAATTAAAACAAGAATTAATAAGTAGGATAGCATTAAACTATAAGAGCTTAAAGAGAAAGCCTATGGAATGGGAGAAGATCTTTGCAAGCTATCCCTCTGACAGAGGTCTAATATCTAGGATACACAAAGAACTTAAAAGACTTTACATTAAAAAAACAAATAACCCGATCAAGAAGTGGGCAACTGAAATGAATAGACATTTCATGAAAGAAGAGATACAAATGGCCAATAGATACATGAAAAAATGTTCAACATCATTAGCAATCAGGGAGATGCAAATCAAAACTACTCTAAGATTTCATCTGACCCCAATTAGAATGGCAGTCATTAAGAAGTCTAACAACAACAAATGTTGGCCAGGATGTGGGGAAACTGGGACTACTCTACACTGTTGGTGGGATTGCAAACTAGTTTGACCACTATGGAGATCAGTGTGGAGATTCCTCAGAACACTGGAAATGGATCCACCATATGATCCGGCTATACCACTACTGGTATACCAAAGGGATTGAAACTAGGAAACAACAGTAATATATGCATACCCATGTTCATAGCAGCACAATTCACAGTGGCCAAATTATAGAACCAACCTAGATGTCCATCAACAGATGAATGGATTACAAAATTATGGGAAATACACACAATGGAATTCTACTCAGCAATAAAGAAGAACAAAATAACAGCATTTGCAAGAAAATGGAAAGATCTGGAGAACATT